>JAJGOT010000187.1:1180000-1423460 GCA_022457155.1 Cladopsammia gracilis | reverse complement strand
TACCACTCACATGACTCAGTAATTGATCAAGTTGCATTTCTCTGCAATTTTATATGCTTTCATCAAGTTCTCAAGATTCAACTGATAGTATAAACTATAGAAGGTGTACTCCCATCTACTCCCATCTACTGAGAACAGCTACATGTAATACTCAGAGGGTGCTTGTGTAGGTGATTTTAAATTAGGCGCTGGATAAACAGTGCAGGTGATAAATAGTGCAGTCCTCTATCCACAGATGAACATGCCATACAATTTGTAAACACACTTTAGGTGAACGGTAACTTTTCACTTTTGTTTTTTGCTAACATTTGGTGCTTTTTACTATTTTAAGGAATTCCAAGACATCTTCTCTTTCCAATTTTGGAGAAGCTTGATCCCCTTAAGATTGAAAAGCTTCAAGTCTCTGGCATTTTCCAAACCATGGGTTTGTTAGACAGTTTTGTTTTTAATCATCTTATGTTAAGTTTGCAATCCTTAGATTGTTTACTGTCTCTATACATTAATTTTACACATAGCACCATAAATAGCCCTTATCTTAGATGAGTACGCCACGCCAACATATCAGCGGTTTCTCGCTTTCTTGACCCTATAGTCTCGTTTTGATGTTTAAGCTCATCGTCGTCAGAGGTTCTTGTAAACATCAAAATGAGACCATAGGGTCAAGAAAGCGAGAAACCACTGATATGTTGGCATGGTGTACTCATCTACGATAAGGGCCATTAATGCCTACATGTACCACCTTTTTGAGGTATTTAAAGTTGTACAAACTATATACAAGCTACCATGCAGCTGTAAATTCTTATTTAAATATCACATTGAAAAAACATATTAAATCCTGTTCAAAATTACTGTTGAATATGGCAGTACAAACCTCGTGGAAGTGCATTAGACTGTTTACAGCCCTCTATTCACCATGTGTTTGTTAAGTGTGATGATTTTCAGTTCATTTAGCTGCAGTCAGTCCCACATGATATCATCACTTTCATTCATCCTCAGAGCAGTTTTGATACTCACCCAGTTGTTATTGTGCCATGACATTCAAAGTAAAAAAGGTAAAGTCGCACTCGGGCCACGATGGCCCACACGGCCGGAGCTTAACCCAGTTCCTGTAGCATGAAGCAACTAGGGATATTGCTACTCCCCCCTGGATGGGATGCTAGTCCATCGCAGGGTTACCCCCAGCATTTTGTTGCCGGTACCCATTTTTACACCTGGGTGGAGAGAGACAGTGTGGAGTAAAGTTTCTTGTCTAAGGAAACAACACAATGGCAGAGACCAGGCTCGAACCACCGACCTTCAGGTTGACGGTCCGACGCGCTAACCACTAGACAACCGTGCCGCCCACATGACATTCAAGGTGGCGGCTTAAAGAACTGAATGATTGAACTTGACAAACACTTGTGAAATTCAGAGACTGTGAACCATCATTCTGTGTGGAAGCATGGTGGTAAAGTAGTTAATGAGTACATGTAGTTAACGATGGTTCAAGCCGTAGAACTTTCTGTCATTTTAATATGTTTTTAGTTGTGATTTTGCGACTGTTTTATGGCCTAGCTTATAAAGGAATTATATTCAACAGTCTTGTGTCTAACTTGTTACTGGTAGTTGTAATTTTATCTGAAAAATCCTGCAAAATTCACGTTGAATGTTGCGTGACTTAATCTTGATCGATTTCATGCTCCATTAATGCTGTTTCCAATAAGTGTATCACAGGTGCACTTTTTCAGACTTTCTCAGAATTTTCTTGTTTCTCATTTCTGGTTACAGTAGTAGTTAGTGTTTTTTTGTTTGTTTTTTTGCGACTAACATTTTCAAACTTGCAACTAAATTTTAGGAATTACTTGCAAATTACAATGGAGAATTTTTTTAATTTCCAGCCCTGCTAAGGTGCGTCAATCTACCAATGACTGGACTCCCTCCCATTCAGTGTGGGCTCCCTGTGGCTGGAGTGCACCTGTTGTGGTCAAATATTTCTTTGGTTTAAATTTTTTTTTAAACCAGTTTGATTTTTGTTTTCCTTTGTCTCAGAATAATTTATGATAATGAATCTGAGACAAACGAAAATTTTTAAAACCAAAGAGAAATTTGAACTGCAACACATCCACCTGCCTTTCAAGTACATGTATTTGCTTTAAAATTACACCATATTAATTTAACTACCTGTCTAGATGGGGTCTGTGAATAATTTTTAACTCATGACTGCATGAACCATTGAACAGTAAGTTGTAGCATTTGGTGAAAAATTTTACTCAATTGATTGCTCAATTGGCTGAACACTTTGAGCCTGTGATATATAGTGGTACTTTAGTGCATTGTCCTACTGAGCCAGTGGAGCGAGTTTGAATCCTGGTGGAACATCCCATTTTTTTTTTCTTTTTTCTTTCGTTTGTTGCAATTTTACTGTTATGGACATTTTGAAAGTGATGTATTGTTTTTTTTTTTTTTTTTTTTCGTGTTTGGAGTCGTTTGCAGAATATTTTATTTAAAACATACATGTAATTTATCATATTCATGAGTTGGCTTAGGAGCCTTTGATTAATCCTTGTCTTTGAACACATTAATTGGCAGGAATTGACACGGATCCTCTCTGGAGAGACCTTTACACTGCACGTTGGCCAAGGCAGAGCAAGTGGCCTGAGGTTTATTTTAAGACAAAGGGAATCACACGGGAACAGGAGCAATGGAGAGTTTATTACCTTCAGAGACAACTCCAAGAGACTCTCAACATCTCTGGTACCATGAAAAGCTGTTCATATTCTGGAGGTATTTATAGTGTAGATAAGAAATTATTTTAATTGAAGCTTCCAGGAAAATAAAGGACCCATTTGCAATGTTCTCCATAGTTTTCAAGGCAAAAGATACATGTAAGTCGGTTTTCCAGACTGGTAAAGCAGCTCTGCTCAGCCTTTTTCTGAACCTATTAGTACCACCATAGGGTTGGCACAAGTCTTGAAATTACCTTTTAAAATGCTTGACTTTTGGGATTTCTGTTTCAGTTAAGGCCTTCAAAAAAATCCCCTTTATCCATAGGACCAGGATGTGTATTATCAAACAGATTTCTGAAATCAATCCAAAACTTCTTTGTAAATCACAATCCAAATCTGTTTGATTTTCCAGGCCTTAGTATATGGTTCTAGGCGGCAACATTAGTGACTACATGTACCACCTGATAAGGATAACACTGCCCTTGTGTCAGTGAAGTATTACTCTGATTTGACCTCCCCAAATCCAGGATGTATTAAAAAATAACCTTGATGCCATTTGTGGAGATGCGTATTTTCAATGGTGACCTCTACAAACCGAACTCATGAGATAAAATGTACTGACCTTTACCTTCCTAGCCTCCCATAACTAACATCATAGGGAGAATATCGAGGGAGCGATTACAGGGATATGGGATATTTCTGGGGGAAATTACAGGGATTTTGGGAAAAGAAAATCCATTTATACAGTTGAACCGCCCATAAGCGACCACCAAAAAGGCAAAGTCAAGGCAGTTGTTTACGGGAGGTAGCCATTTACAGGAGGTGGTCGTTTATGGGAGGTGGTCATGTACAAGAGGTCAGACCACATGGGTTTTTTACTTTGAATCATAATGTTCCTGTATTGATTTCAATGTACAAAGCACATATCAGCCGATTGCAAATTTGTGTGACTGCAGTAACATCAAAGTATGCGCAAATGGTCACTTACGATGTAGCAGAGGTTAAAAATAACAGAAAACTTCAAATTACCAGCACTGAAAGAGGTTTTGGTTCAAGGGGCAACAGGTTTGTTTTATTGAAATTATACTGTAATACATTATTGAATTTGCATCTGCAGTGACATTGAAATATGGGCAAATGGTCACTCACCAGAGGTAAAAATAACAGAAAACTTCAAGTTACCAGCACTGAAAGTAGACGCAGTCTCTTACAAAAGGTGGTCGCCTAAGAGAGGTTTTGATTATAATGATTTGGCTGGAAAATTTTTGGAAAAGTGGCCGCTTACAAGAGGTTGTTGCAGATGGAGGTTCCACTGAATTAAGCAACAAATTTGGGTCACAAGAATACGCAGTTAACTGGATATATGGAATATTTAAAAATGTAGACCTAAAATAATTTTATGCATTTATATTATTTTTTAGTAATGTTTACTACATTAGCAGGAGTGTATCGGGCTATACAATCGCCTTGTGAATGTATAGTGCCGTCACAACACGGACGTGAATGTAGTAAACAACTTGTGAAATTCACATTCCAGATACATCTCACTAGTGGTTGTATCTAATTTACATATCAGATACAACTCACTAGTGAGTTGTATCTGGATTACAGGGTAACCATGTGATTGGATGGAGTGGCTCATTTCTATTTGTTAGTACCCTTATGAATTATTAATGAATTTTACAATTAGTGTTATCGATCAATTTAAAGGATTATCAAAATTATCTGACTGTTCTTTTATTATTTTTTTGTAGGACATCGGGGTCTTCAAAACACAGTGTCAGTTTGTGCAAGGTATGCTGCATACCTAAGGCTTTATAACTCAACTTGTATTTTCCTGGCAAAAAACTGGGATATTTTTCAACAACTTGCAGAGGTTGTTGAATTCCTTGAGGTTTTCCTGCTCAGAGACAATGGAGTAGATTCACTGTGTCAGCTTCTTCAAGCATTTGCATCAAAGAGACTGAAGTCCATTGGATTCTGTTTTTGCAAAGTCAGTAGTGTTCATTTGTGGAATAGAATCATTAGTTCCTTGTCACAAGTTCCTGTAAGCCATCAAAATGGTTCCAGTATTTATCCTGGATTAGAAAAGAATCTAACTGTTGCGAAAAAAGTGTCAGCTGAAAACGATGATAATAAGCCACAAGTCAACCAAGCATGCAGTATGGCTCCAAATGGTACTTTAGCTGGTGGTAGCACAAATGAAAAAGAAAACTCTACATTGTGTCAAAACATCTTCGACGATCTGGATATTTGTGAGTTTGCTGACAGTAGTGATAACTACTTGTCGTTTCTGCAAAGTGGAGATCAGATCTTTAGAAGCACTGCCACAGAAATAAGCACTGTAAGGTCTGATAGATGCTTGCATCAACCGGGTACACGTGAAACTACTACAGGCATTAGTTCAGATCTCTACGATGAAGTTTTTAGCTGCTGTAACTGTGGACAATCAGGAGAAACCCCAAAGGAACTCATTCAAATTAACCAAGGGCAACAACAGACAGATTTAAGTCCAGAGCAGTACCAAATTATCTCTAAACCTGTGAGGCCACAATCACAGCTACTCTGTTTGTCAAATGAATGCTCTTTAGTTCACTTTGAGCTGGTTGCATTTTGGCTTCATCAAGACCTAATTGAATTGTTTGTAAATAGTCTGAAACATTGGTTAAATCTGGAGTCACTAACACTTGAAGACAATGGTCTTGGATTGCCGCATCCAAGCTCATCGCAAAAACTCATGGACACACTCTTCTTTCTCTGCTCTAAAGGGCGACTGCAGTGCCTCAAAATCACAAATAATCTTGTGCGTGATAATGATGCAAAATTTCTTGTTGAGAAAATGATTGGCTCATTCTGCAGTGAGTGTAACCTCAACTCCAAGTCCCTGACAAAGCTTACATTTTCTTCCCATCAAATTTCTGAATCTTTTTCTGCACTTATAGGAAGAGCAATAAGAGATGTTTGTTACTGTAAATCAAGGAACATCTCTTGTTTGATCGAGGTGTTAGAACCATTATCTTCTACAAGGAAATGCAGGACAACAGATGGCGAAGATGTGACTACTGGTATAAATTGGAAAGAGATGCCAGGTGCAGATTCAAGTCAAGATTTGTCTGAAAGATCTTTGACGTGCAGTTGCTATGATTTGACAACATTTGTGGGTATCCAAGAGCTACGGTTGACATGTCCAATCGGGGATAGAGGAGCAAGCTTGATTGCTGATGGTCTGCAAACAAATAGCTCACTTAATTCCCTGAGCTTGGTTAAGTGTAATATCGCAACTGCAGGGCTAGGAGACATTTTTCAAGCTTTGTTAGGTTAGATTTTTGGATACTAAAAACAATCCTACAAGCTATTGTTTGTAGGGGTGGGCAGAGTGACGCGTTGGTTGGTACAAAGCCATGCAGCATCCTCCACCCAATCCCCCCTCCACTCACTAAGCACTCTATCGTCCCCTTCATGCTATAAGCCAGTATAAGGGGTAGACCTGGGTAGACCTGGGTAGACCCCAAACTTTCAAAAGGAGAAGGATTGAATTGACCATACTGTACATCCAAAAATTTAGCAGAGTACACTAGACACACACTCCCCAAAGGGAGTGTATTATATATTTTTTATTGAATGAAGTTTGTTTGGGTAATTGCTAATTGTACTTTACTTTGCACCTCAATAGCATTGCTTGTCCATGACAAAGTTTATACCCTGACCAACCTTATGCTGGGAGGGTACATGTACTTTGCAAATTTTTGGGCGGGGATGTACTGCTGGGACTCCGATACCCTTAACCTATACTAGACCATTTGTGACCCTCCACAGGAAAACAGTGAATAAGGTGAATGCACGCACACGGCACGGTACTGACACGTTCGCACGCTTCTGACACAACATGCTTATCGTGCGATATGCAAACTAAAACAATTGATTTCAAGTAACATGCTTGTGGCCTTTGTCTGCATTTTGTTAACACGGTTCGACACGGTAGAGCTTTGTATTTTAACACGGTAGATTGTCGACACGTTATTTCTTTGTTTCTTAACACGCTAGTTGCGACATGGTAGATTTATTTTTCATGTTACTTACCAGACTACATCACCGGTTTGGCAGATAAATGAATAACTTAAAAATTTGAGTCTTGTTTCTCTAACAGAGGTGCAAGAGCATCTCCGATCGAAGAATACTTGAAATAAAACTTGTTGTTGTTCTTGAATACGCGTCTAGCACTTAACGCACGAACGTGAGCGTTGTGGTCATAAACTGTAAAATTGAACCTCAAATTGTCAAAATACCTGTGTTAAAGTGCTGGCTATGTTTGTCGGGCATTTCGAAGCTTTTCACAATGAAGGAACACCAAATACGAATGAAAGAAGCCAAAAAAATAGAGTTTGTAATGTAAAGAAGCGGCCGTCTTGGTTAACCTTAGTAACCAGGCTAAAAATGGTACTCTATTCTGGACCAAATTCTCTGATTACGTACTATACTCTATCCAAGACTATAAAACTACCTGAAAACCATACCCCTCACAGTGGCACATACCTATATTGGTACATGTACCAAAACCTGGGTAGAGAGAGGATTTGAAAAAAAGAAAAAACAAAGTTTATTTCCAAGGTGATAACGTAAAGAAGGAGACCAGTCCACCCAGATCCAGTGTTCAGATACACTGTAGTGGGTAGGGCATAAAGGAGTGGAGACTGGGGAGAGAGGGAGAGAGAACACTTGTGAAAATTTTTCAAAGAAAGCCCTAGCTTACTGCCAACTTTTAGGCCACAAACAGTTATCCAGTATCGCATGAACCCATATTTTGCTTTACTTGGTCCCCTCTCCCCAGTCTCCCCTTGTTTTCCCTGCTTGTTCCCACACTGTACTGGTGCTTACCTGGTCCTGGCCCCACTATCTTAATACCTTGAATAGGCTAAGATCGCGCTCAAACTACCGACGTTTTGATGACAAGTGCAACATTCTTTCACAAGACCTGTCCCTGATGCCTTAACAGGTATGGGTTTAATAAGGTTCCCCTTTAAGTGGTGAAAACACAAGTACACAGTATCTGCATTGTTCATTAACCAGACCATGCATCGTTATTTTTTTTACTTTCTATTATTATTAGGCAACAGAACGCTTAAACACCTGTCTGTCAAAGGCAACCGTTATGATCTGGGTAGTAATGACAATCTTGCTAAGATGCTGGCATCAAACAACACACTTACCAACCTGGACATTGGCAGTTGTAAACTTGGAGGTAAATAATTAAAGTGATCAACAGAGTGAAATGGAAAATGGTTACATTGGTAATAAAAGAACAAACAATAATATTGACAACATCCCCAGACCTCCCTGTACAGTGTGATATACAGCACTGCAAGAAGGATTGCATCCATAGACTCCAATTAAGTTACTGATCCACTGTTTAATAACTGAATCGCAAACCAGTGGTCGGGGGGGGGGGGGGGGGGGGGGGTTTGTCACTGTAAATTCAAGTCATGTACTACATTTTTGGTCATAGATGTAAAGGTCGTCAAATTTATATAATTGTTTGAACATTTTCAATGAGTTGTAAACAAATTTAGATGAAAAATTCACTCTCCTCCAATTAGCAGGACTGTTTTATCACAAACTGTAGCTTCAGCTTTTACTAACCTGTTGCATTCTATTCTCTCTTAAGAACATGTTACTGAGTTAGGTGCAGCAATTATTGATGCGTTATACATGAACAGCACTTTGACCAATTTGAAGTTGGAGAAAAACAGATTAGGTGAGAATTTTGTGTACTGTACTTTTAAGGTATTGTCTTAATTTTCACTATGATTATTACATGGTTGGAAACCTTAAGATGATACTGTTTTGCTTATAATTATTTACAAATAAGTAATTATTATGAAATTGTTCTATGCTGTGAACTGAGATAAATAAGACTAGTGTATTTGGCTGCAGATGGATCAATTTTTTTTACTTCAAACTGGCTGTCTACGGTTTGTTCTCTCTTGTATAACTATGTGGTTTTCACACAGTGCCCCCCTCCCAAACCCAGCCAAAAAATGAATGAATAAATAAATAAATCCCATGACATATAATTTTAGCCTCTTTAAACATAAAAGATTAGAACCCTAAAGCCTGGTTTTCTCTTGTGCAGTGAGCACACACAAAGCCTGGTTTTCTCTTGTGCAGTGAGCACGCACAAAGTGACATATGCAATTGCAGGGTTGTCATTTTTGGGGAAAGGACAGTTCCCACTTGTAAAATACAAATGATGACATATTATGCAAGTACAGTGATGATTATTACATTGTTGCAAGCCCTAAAATGATCCTGTTTTGTTTAAAATTATGTACCTTATAATAAATTGCTTGCACTGTGAACTAAATATTTTAAATATTTTAAAAGTGTCTTAGGCTGTAGATGGCCTGTGCTTGTACTTTAGCTATCTCATGCTGGTTCACACTGAAGATTAATTCATGTGATGCACTGACCCCTATTAATTAAAATATATATATTAATCAAGTGCTGTGATGATTTTGTTTAATAGGGGATGCTCATATTACTGGTTTATCACAAGTTTTCACTCATCCAATGCAAATCTCAAGAATCACAAAGTTAGACCTAAGGTAGGATTTTTATAAATCAAGGACTTATTTAATAAAGCAACCAAAGAATTCTAAAAAACTATTTTTTGCCTTTTAAAATATAATAAAGGTGGGGTCGCATTATCTGGAACATGGATATATACAATGCTAGTCCATCATTTACCCATTTATACACCTGGGTGGGAAGGCAAGTTTCTCTTTCAGCTAAGGCTCATACACTTGTAATTTACAAACTGTTTTAATTTCTTTCTTACATGCAGTAACAACCCCATATCACTGGAATGCTTGTCAGTTTTTGCCTCATCCCTCCAATACATCAGACCAAGAAAACTTGATGAGCTCAGACTGACTGGAAACATTCTTGGCTCCAAATCTCATCAAGTTCTGTCAAGTCTTCGATCTGTGGTGCGCAGTGTGATAGCAGAACACATGGACAAGGCTACTTTATTTGCAGATTTCATTAATCAAATGTGATTTTGGCATTTAATTTCCTCCAAACAGATGTTTCAAAATATGAGTATGACTAATATTTTCACTTGTAGAATTTTTTACTTTTGTGAAATAGTGTACAAGTCATCAAAAATACTGTGTATATCAATTCTACACTGTGTACCTTTGGTTACCTGGCAGTGTGTAACAGGCATTTTTGCAATAAAGCAAAGGACTTGGAACCAGGTTGCAGAACATTAGGATCAAGTGCAAGCAATGAGTGCAGAAAACTGACAAGTTGCGTGCACACATGTTTTTTGTTTCTCCCCACTTTCACAAGGCTCACTCCCAGATCCTCATGTTTGTTTCTCATGTTTCCGTATCATGCATTACAAAAGCTCTACTTATGCAGGCTAGCCCTTGATCTTGACATCTACCCATGAAAAAATTTGAATTTTTTAGAAAATATTACAGGGCTTGAAAAATATCCTGTCCCATCATCTGGGGGAAGTAGATTTTCCCTGCTTACTTGCCTGACGGGCAAGGCCCAGGAAGAGCCATCTACCAAGTAAAATAATGATTTTAAAACTAAAAAGTAAACTTTGGCATTAAGCATGCTACTGCCCGGGGCAAGCAATATTTGAGAGTTGTTTGGGAAAGCTGGAACCAAATTTTTTTTAAGTCTTGTGTTACAGTACGACGCGCCTAATTACCATGAGTACCCAACAAACTTTTTTACAAGTTTGCCGATCAGCAAGCGCAAATTCAATTGTGCAGTTCCAGAAAATATCCATACTCCCCACACGGAAGGTTTTTTGTTTAGCACCCCCTGTCCCCGCAGGAAATTCCAGTTTAGCTTCATACTTTGCTTCTAAAATGTTCGTTTTTTAAGACCCCCTTCCCCCTAGGAATTTCCAATGACCTTCCATGGGTGGGTATGGATTTTTTCTGGAACTACACATTGACAGGCACGCTTCCCCACAAAGTTGAGCACAATCAATTATAATCTTGTTGCTTAGTGTTTATCACCGGAGTGTACATATAAAGTTAGTTACAAAACACAAAGATTTTATTTACTTCATTGCTTCACACATACCTGCAGCTTAATGAAAATGATTAAGAGTCAGCTGGTGATATCACAGAAACTTGTAAAAAGGTTTGCTGGGTGCTCACAAAAAGGTATGTCACACTGTTAATGTTATAGTGCTTGGTACATCAAGAGTAAATTTTATTGTTATTAAGTGACCAACCAAGACATTCAGGAAGTACTTCCAGTTCTATAAAGCTATATTGAATAAAAATTCCACTGTGTCCTCTGGTAATGTACAGTGCAACACACTCCTCTCCTCCTTATCCTTGTCACAGTTTATTTTCTTCTCCGTGCTTTCTTCCAGCATCTTATCAACCTCGCACATTTCTCTGCCTTTCTCCATCACATAGAAGAAATAATGAAAGGAGTCGCCAAATGTCTGCATAGAAATTGACCAATCATAACATGACTTGGCCAAAAAGGGCTTCCTGAAATGTGGCTGGGAAAAAGTCACGGAAATGAAACGTCCCCCCTTCTTTAAAATTTGAGAAACCTGTAAAAAAAAAAAAGAAAAACTATTCATAATGTTGGATTACTGGAATGTTGGAAATTAATGAAGAATTGTCCAGGCCTGTAGAATTCTCAAAAATCTGAGTACCACTGGGTTGATGAGGTTGGTAGCACAGCTGGAACCTGAATTACATGAAGCCTTGGTGTTTTTTCCCACTTTGGAGAATCCAAAAATCAGTTTGTGATCCCATAATGAATTTACCACACAGACAAACAAATCCCATAATAACTGTACAGAAGTCCATAATTTTAGTATAACGTAACGCTTTCAAGTACAAAAAGTTAAATTGTACCACAGGCTTCCCAAGCTCAAAATTCGTCTTTTTGATGTGTTTTTGAGAGCCCTTCGGGTGGCCGACTCTACATACGTGGTGTATGTGACAGCTTGTGTGTATATAGAGAAATGTATGGGAAAATCACAGATGCTCTAAAATTGGGTAAATATCGATTTTGAAATAAAGTTTACCTACCTCAAATGTGTTGCTTTATACTTGTGTCTTGTACCGAATTTGAAGCCATTCTGACGCTATTTCAGCGAAGAGACAACAACTTCGAATAACTTCGCTAAAAGGCGTCGGAATGGCTTCAAATTTGGTACAAGACACAAGTAAGTGACACATTTGAGGTAGGTAAACTTTATTTCAAAATAGATAGTTATTTACCCAATTTTAGAGAATTCGTGACTTTCCCATACATTTCTCTATATACACAAGCTGTCGCATACACCACGTATGTAGAGTCGGCCACCCGAAGGGCTCTCAAAAACACATCAAAAAGACGAATTTTGAGCTTGGGAAGCCTGTGACCACACTGGAACAATCCAAATAAATCAAAACACCACAACATTCCAAATAAGGCTAATGCCCCACTAATTGCAGCACAGTTATGTGCCAAATGCCCCACTAATCCCTGCATAGTCCAGGGGTTGTGAAGTGACAAGGATTTACATGTACATCAGTAACTGTTAGTAACAACTTTATTTACAGAAAGTTAATGGTGCATAATTAATGTGGACTTTCAAACAATTTAAAAGAATGAATACCAGTGTAGTAATAATTGCCAGTGCAATAAGCACAATAACATGTTTTTATAGGCAATTTCAGTGCTCAAAGTTTCCCAACTGCCGTATTTTGCTTACTGACTAATTCAGATTTTGTCAATTCAGCTAGGTCTGGATTGTCAGTCCACTCCAATCCAAATTTTGGAAAACTTCTCCTGAAGATTGCATGTGCTCTTGGCCGGGGGTGGGGAGAGGGGGGCCTGACAGATACTCGGGTAGGAATGTACAGCCAGGCTGTGCAAATCCTGATCCTGTTTAAGACACAACTCTCTAATTTTCCACCCTGATTGATGAGCAGCTGCCATCTAAGACATACAAATTGTCACACTGGCTTTGTTGTCAACAGATACTGACAGAAGTCAAGTACCCCCCCCCCCCCCCCCCCCCCCCCTACTATTGGTATCTCACCTGAGAAAAAACACAATCCATGGTGTTCTTGGTTTCTTCTGACGGATTCCAAACATCTTTTTCCTCTACTAAAAGAGCATCTAGTGTTGCTTTCTCTATAACAACATCACATGAACTTGGAGCAAAAGGCATTTTGGTAATGTCCACAACCAGCCACTGCATGCTCGACAAGTCTTGGCATTTCCTTTTCATGTTATTAATTACTACCGGCGAAAAGTCGATATTGACAATATTCCTGTATCCATCATGAAACATATCTTCACTGAGGGTGCTGTTACCGCAGCCTAGCCTCAAAATTCGATCCACTTTTTTTCACGTGCTCATGCATCAAATCTTTAAAATCGCGGCTCTGTCTAAGTGTAAGCATGTCCCCAAATGGGGTGTGTCCATCCATCTATCTCTACGTCTCCAAAAATCCTATAGATCCTATAGAACCTATAGATCCTATAGATCGTGTAGAACCTATAGATCCTATAGAACCTATAGATCGTGTAGAACCTATAGATCCTATAGATCGTGTAGAACCTATAGATCCTATAGATCCTATAGATCGTGTAGAACCTATAGATCCTATAGAACCTATAGATCGTGTAAAACCTATAGATCGTATAGAACCTATAGATCGTGTAGAACCTATAGAACCTATAGATCGTGTAGAACCTATAGATCCTATAGATCCTATAGATCGTGTAGAACCTATAGATCGTGTAGAACCTATAGATCCTATAGATCGTGTAGAACCTATAGATCCTATAGATCGTGTAGAACCTATAGATCGTGTAGAACCTATAGATTCTATAGATCGTGTAGATCGTGTAGAACCTATAGATCGTGTAGAACCTATAGATCCTATAGATCCTATAGATCCTATAGATCGTGTAGAACCTATAGATCCTATAGAACCTATAGATCGTGTAGAACCTATAGATCCTATAGATCCTATAGATCGTGTAGAACCTATAGATCCTATAGAACCTATAGATCGTGTAGAACCTATAGATCGTATAGATCCTATAGATCGTGTAGAACCTATAGATCCTATAGAACCTATAGATCGTGCAGAACCTATAGATCCTATAGATCCTATAGATCGTGTAGAACCTATAGATCCTATAGATCCTATAGATCGTGTAGAACCTATAGATCGTATAGATCCTATAGATCGTGTAGAACCTATAGATCGTATAGAACCTATAGATCGTGTAGAACCTATAGATCCTATAGATCCTATAGATCCTATAGATCGTGTAGAACCTATAGATCGTGTAGAACCTATAGATCCTATAGATCCTATAGATCGTGTAGAACCTATAGATCCTATAGATCCTATAGGTCGTGTAGAACCTATAGATCGTGTAGAACCTATAGATCCTATAGATCGTGTAGATCGTGTAGTACCTATAGATCGTGTAGAACCTATAGATCCTATAGAACCTATAGATCGTGTAGATCCTATAGATCCTATAGATCCTATAGATCGTGTAGAACCTATAGATCCTATAAATCCTATAGATCCTATAGATCGTGTAGAACCTATAGATCCTATAGATCCTTTAGATCGTGTAGAACCTATAGATCCTATAGATCGTATAGAACCTATAGATCCTATAGAACCTATAGATCGTGTAGAACCTATAGATCGTATAGATCCTATAAATCGTGTAGAACCTATAGATCGTGTAGAACCTATAGATCCTATAGATCCTATAGATCGTGTATAACCTATAGAACCTATAGATCCTATAGATCGTATAGAACCTATAGATCCTATAGATCATGTAGAACCTATAGATCGTATAGAACCTATAGATCGTGTAGAACCTATAGATCGTGTAGAACCTATAGATCCTATAGATCGTGTAGATCGTGTAGAACCTATAGGTCCTATAGATCCTATAGATCGTGTAGAACCTATAGATCCTATAGAACCTATAGATCGTGTAGAACCTATAGATCCTATAGATCCTATAGATCGTGTAGAACCTATAGATCCTATAGATCCTATAGATCGTGTAGAACCTATAGATCGTATAGATCCTATAGATCGTGTAGAACCTATAGATCGTGTAGAACCTATAGATCGTGTAGAACCTATAGATCCTATAGAATCTATAGATCGTGTAGAACCTATAGATCCTATAGATCCTATAGATCGTGTAGAACCTATAGATCCTATAGATCCTATAGATCGTGTAGAACCTGTAGATCCTATAGATCCTATAGATCGTGTAGAACCTATAGATCGTGTAGAACCTATAGATCCTATAGATCGTGTAGATCGTGTAGTACCTATAGATCGTGTAGAACCTATAGATCCTATAGAACCTATAGATCGTGTAGAACCTATAGATCCTATAGATCCTATAGATCGTGTAGAACCTATAGATCCTATAGATGCTATAGATCCTATAGATCGTGTAGAACCTATAGATCCTATAGATCCTTTAGATCGTGTAGAACCTATAGATCCTATAGATCGTATAGAACCTATAGATCCTATAGAACCTATAGATCGTGTAGAACCTATAGATCGTATAGATCCTATAAATCGTGTAGAACCTATAGATCGTGTAGAACCTATAGATCCTATAGATCCTATAGATCCTATAGATCCTATAGATCGTGTAGGACCTATAGATCCTATAGATCCTTTAGATCGTGTAGAACCTATAGATCCTATAGATCGTATAGAACCTATAGATCCTATAGAACCTATAGATCGTGTGGAACCTATAGATCGTATAGATCCTATAAATCGTGTAGAACCTATAGATCGTGTAGAACCTATAGATCCTATAGATCCTATAGATCGTGTATAACCTATAGAACCTATAGATCCTATAGATCGTATAGAACCTATAGATCCTATATATCATGTAGAACCTATAGATCGTATAGAACCTATAGATCGTGTAGAACCTATAGATCGTGTAGAACCTATAGATCCTATAGATCGTGTAGATCGTGTAGAACCTATAGATCGTGTAGAACCTATAGGTCCTATAGATCCTATAGATCGTGTAGAACCTATAGATCCTATAGAACCTATAGATCGTGTAGAACCTATAGATCCTATAGATCCTATAGATCGTGTAGAACCTATAGATCCTATAGATCCTATAGATCGTGTAGAACCTATAGATCGTATAGATCCTATAGATCGTGTAGAACCTATAGATCGTGTAGAACCTATAGATCCTATAGATCGTGTAGAACCTATAGATCCTATAGATCGTGTAGAACCTATAGATCGTATAGAACCTATAGATCGTGTAGAACCTATAGATCCTATAGATCCTATAGATCGTGTAGAACCTATAGATCCTATAGATCCTATAGATCCTATAGATCGTGTAGAACCTATAGATCCTATAGATCCTTTAGATCGTGTAGAACCTATAGATCCTATAGATCGTATAGAACCTATAGATCCTATAGAACCTATAGATCGTGTAGAACCTATAGATCGTATAGATCCTATCGATCGTGCAGAACCTTTAGATCCTATAAATCGTGTAGAACCTATAGATCGTGTAGAACCTATAGATCCTATAGATCCTATAGATCGTGTATAACCTATAGAACCTATAGATCCTATAGATCGTATAGAACCTATATATCCTATAGATCATGTAGAAGCTATAGATCGTATAGAACCTATAGATCGTGTAGAACCTATAGATCCCATAGATCCTATAGATTGTGTAGAACCTATAGATCCTATAGATCCTATAGATCGTGTAGAACCTATAGATCGTGTAGAACCTATAGATCCTATAGAACCTATAGATCGTGTAGAACCTATAGATCGTGTAGAACCTATAGATCCTATAGATCGTGTAGAACCTATAGATCGTGTAGAACCTATAGATCCTATAGAACCTATAGATCGTGTAGAACCTATAGATCCTATAGAACCTATAGATCGTGTAGAACCTATAGATCGTGTAGAACCTATAGATCCTATAGAACCTATAGAACCTATAGATCGTGTAGAACCTATAGATCCTATAGATTCTATAGATCCTATAGGTCGTGTAGAACCTATAGATCGTGTAGAACCTATAGATCCTATAGATCGTGTAGATCGTGTAGAACCTATAGATCGTGTAGAACCTATAGATCCTATAGAACCTATAGATCCTATAGAACCTATAGATCCTATAGATCGTGTAGAACCTATAGATCCTATAGATCGTGTAGAACCTATAGATCCTATAGAACCTATAGACCGTGTAGAACCTATAGATACTATAGATCGTGTAGAACCTATAGAACCTATAGATCCTATAGAACCCATAGATCCTGTAGATCCTATAGAAACCATAGATCGTGTAGAACCCATAGATCCTATAGAAGCCATACATCGTGTAGAATCCGTAGATCCTTTAGAACTTATATAGCTATAGATCCCATAGACTAGTTTTCCCTATCGGACTCTCACACGGCAAATATGTAAAACAGTTAATTGCTTTTATTGTCACGTCCGGTTCATAGCTTTGCCATTTACATTTCCGGTTTAGTGACTTTCGGCTCCTCTCTAACTTCTCTCTCCACAACCCTACTTATATTACTACCGTTTCCATTAGGTATATATACAGTCAAACCTCTATTAAGCGGTCACTCTTGAGGAATAGCCAAGTGACCGCTTAATAGAGGTTGCCAAAAATTGAACTAGAATGCGAAGTGATGGTCACATGATTTACATTTTTTTGTTAACAACTGTAACGCAAAATATGAGTAAATAAAAATTAATACAATACAATATTGTTGCAACTGAACATCATTATTTAACGTTTCGACATGACATTTAAGAGGAAACAAAAAAATCATTAATGGATGACTGTGCTTTAGGGCCGCGCAGCTTAATGCTGTGTAGCAAATCGCACACTTTGCTTAATGCCAGTGAACGTTCTTCGTGACCATTAAACTCTGCCAAATTTTTCAGCTGTTCAGCTTGTTGCTCTGCCTTTGATACTCATCATCATCTTCATTGTCATTTGTTATTTCTGGTTTTTCGGATGAGGCAGATAACGTAACATTTTCGTCAAGAATTTGCTTCCGTAGGTCATTATACCAGTTAGCATCGGAGTCGTCTATCCCATGTCATGAAACTGGACATGCTAGTACCGTCTTGTTAAAAATACTGCGTTGTAAAATAATTAGGTGACCGTTTAATAGAGGTGAAAAACAATGAAATTAGCCAATTGGGAAGTCTAAACGGTGACCGCGTCCGCTTAATAGAGTTGACCGCTTAAAAGAGGTCACATTTACAGTAAATGTGGGGGGTGATTTCTGGGGATTTGATAATTGACTGCTTAATAGAGGGTGACCGCTTAATAGAGGGCCGCTTAACAGAGGAGAAGTTGTCAGGAGGGGGTGAATACGGGTATGCAATTCCACCGATCCGTGTGTTTTTCAGTCCGATGCGTCGATCCCTCTTTAAAATTCAAAATTTCGTCCTCAGTATTTCGATTTTCCTCGAGGTTTTCTGCCTTTAATGGTGAAACTGAAATGCAGGATACTTTTCTTGACACAGTTGAGAACTATTTAACGCCGGGAGAATATAGCGGAGACGTAGGCGACTTAATGTTATTTGCACTTGTGAATGCGCTCAAAGTTCCCGTTTATCTATTGACGTCTATTGAGAACTTTCCTGTAACTTCCATATTCCCTCAAAATGAGCTGATCTCGTCAAGCACAATAATTTACCTGGCATTTACAGGATCAGGGTCAGGACACTATGACGCGCTGGTCGAAGTAGGTAAGGGCGACCGCAAGGCACTGCCAACCAAATGCTCTTGTGGAAAAAACAAAAGCGACAGCAAACGGAAGTGCTGCACTGATGAAAACACACAGTACAAAGCGAGGTGCCCATGCTTTAATAGTACCCAAGGATGCATCCCACAATGTCGATGCAAATGCTGCAGTAATCCATATGGGACAAAACAGGACACTGTTCAAGAAAAAACAGTCATAAACAGGAAACAGACATGGGCGGAATGAGGGTCAAAGGACAGTCCTTTTTAGAAAGAGAAGGAGAGGAGGTGAAAATTGGACGGTGGACAGATCTTGAGACGGTGATCCTACTGGAAGCAATCGAAAAGGTAATCGGCGATATCAAGGACTGGACCGTTACCAAAACTAACGAGTTGGAGCAATTGGTTACACTCTACAATGATGTAGTTTGTTTTGCTAAATCGCATGGGTGTATGTGCAATAATAAGAAGAAAGATCAAATAAGGTGCAAGCTTGAGCATTTTCAGCAGAAAAGGAGAGTAAACTTATTATTACTTGAAGAACAACTCTGTTCATATATGTATAATCTCCCTTGAATTTTGATTAATGAAGGCAATAATTCATTAAGTTAAACAGTACTTGAAAACGTTTTGTTCATAGGTATAAAGTATTTCTTGGATACGTTATATCTTCAAGGGAGCAGTTGTGGCTCTTTCTTGTAACGTTCCTGGTTTACTCATGTTCATATCAAATGTTGTAAATAATACAACATTTTACCGAAACTATTAAACATAATTTTTTTAATAGCGATAGACAATGGTTGTTCGCAAATGATATCCCCTGTCCAACAATGTTGACAAAGATTGGTTTGGCATGCGATTTGTGATCCAGGGCGTGATTATATAGGATCTATGGGTTATACACTATCTATAGGTTCTATAGGATCTATAGGTTTTATAGGATCTATAGGTTTTACACGATCTACAGGTTCTACACGATCTATGGGTTCTACAAGATGTATGGGTTCTACACGATCTAAAGGATCTATAGATTCTATAGCATCTATAGGTTCTACACGATCTATAGGATCTATAGGTTCTACACGATCTATAGGATCTATAGGTTCTACACGATCTATAGGTTGTACATGATCTATAGGTTCTATAGGATCTATAGGTTCTACACGATCTATAGGATCTATAGGTTCTATAGGTTCTACACGATCTATAGGATCTATAGGATCTATAGGTTCTACACGATCTATAGGTTCTACACGATTTATAGGATCTATAGGTTCTACACGATCTATAAGATCTATACGATCTATAGGTTCTACACGATCTATAGGTTCTATAGGATCTATAGGTTCTATACGATCTATAGGATCTATAGGTTCTACACGATCTATAGGATCTATAGGTTCTACACGATCTATAGGTACTACACGATCTATAGGATCTATAGGATCTATAGGTTCTACACGATCTATTGGATCTATACGATCTATAGGTTCTACACGATCTATAGGATCTATAGGTTCTACACGATCTATAGGATCTATAGGTTCTACACGATCTATAGGATCTATAGGTTCTACACGATCTATAGGATCTATAGGATCTATAGGTTCTACACGATCTATAGGTTCTATAGGATCTATAGGTTCTACACGATCTATAGGTTCTACACGATCTACACGATCTATAGGATCTATAGGTTCTACACGATCTATAGGTTCTACACGATCTATAGGTTCTACACGATCTATAGGATCTATAGGTTCTACACGATCTATAGGATCTATAGGATCTATAGGTTCTACACGATCTATAGGTTCTACACGATCTATAGGTTCTACACGATCTATAGGATCTATAGGATCTATAGGTTCTACACGATCTATAGGTTCTATAGGATCTATAGGTTCTACACGATCTATAGGTTCTACACGATCTATAGGTTCTACACGATCTATAGGATCTATAGGTTCTACACGATCTATAGGTTCTACACGATCTATAGGATCTATAGGTTCTACACGATCTATAGGATCTATAGGATCTATAGGTTCTACACGATCTATAGGTTCTATAGGTTCTATAGGATCTACACGATCTATAGGATCTATAGGATCTATAGGTTCTACACGATCTATAGGATCTATAGGATCTATAGGTTCTACACGATCTATAGGATCTATAGGATCTATAGGTTCTACACGATCTATAGGTTCTATAGGATCTATAGGTTCTACACGATCTATAGGATCTATAGGTTCTACACGATCTATAGGATCTATAGGTTCTACACGATCTATAGGATCTATAGGATCTATAGGTTCTACACGATCTATAGGTTCTATAGGTTCTATAGGATCTACACGATCTATAGGATCTATAGGATCTATAGGTTCTACACGATCTATAGGATCTATAGGATCTATAGGTTCTACACGATCTATAGGATCTATAGGATCTATAGGTTCTACACGATCTATAGGTTCTATAGGATCTATAGGTTCTACACGATCTATAGGATCTATAGGTTCTACACGATCTATAGGATTTTTGGGGACGTAGAGATAAATGGATGGACACACCCCATTTGGGGACATGCTTACACTTAGACAGTGCCAAAATCGCCGTAGCTTTTACACCACTCAAAATGTTCTTCTTTTATAAAACGCATATCCCAGTACTCCTGGAGCTTGTAACTTGCATTTTCGTCTGGTAAGTCCATGATCTTCAACGCCCGAAACAAGAAGACTACTAGCTGTCCATTTTCAGTCGAATCGCATTTAATACTTTCGCTTGTGAGGCCCTGTTAGGGTTTTAGGTTATGGATTATTAGAGAAGGTATACGGATTATTGGCCACTAAATTTAAGGATTATGTATTATTTGCGTCCTCATTTTAGAATTACGGATTATTAACGGTCATTATCACAGATTACTTTTTACATAAAAAGGGATAAACGGTCATAAAGAGAGGTAAAAGTCATACAGAGAATGACAAATATTTATCTCTAGTGGCCCCTCCGGTGCTCCTAGTCAAAATTCCGAGCCCGCAATGCCTCACGGTAGTGGTCGCCAGTCGCTAAGTCTTCTGGGTAATATACTCAAGATGGCGGGTAGTTGAGAACTCACTGTAGATGATCAAAGGTCAACAAAAGACTCGCTTAAAAAAATGGCATCTCTCACATCGCTGTTGCACCCTCTAAATGAGCCACTCCTTCTCAAAGTTACTGGGGCAATTTATAAGCTTGAATATTATGCTTAGCGGAATGGTTTAACCGTTCTCAACAAAAAATATGCATTGCTACTGAAAGGTAGCAACTGGCAAATACAAACCCGGCAACTGATGAGGTTTGAGAGGAGAACCGAAACCATGATCTTGCCTGAATGAAATAGTGGCATAAACGAAGCAGTCGCGGAAGCAGTCGCTAGACTGTTAAAATTGCCAACGGAGGTTTTAGTATAAACAGTGAGCTCAGTCCACGCAGCTATAAACTGAGCGAATGGAAGCTTAAGTTACAGCCTTGACTGTACAAGTTGAATAGCATATTAAGCTACAACTCTCTGCTATAAAGCTTGGATCCTGAAAATTAAAATCCAACTGGGCCCAGCGTGACATTAAGAGCAGGAAAGACATTAACGGCCAACAGATCATTTCAGATCCTGTCATGTCCGGCATTTCAGAGAGAATAGTTAGAGAAATTCAAACCTTTTCATACATAAAATCTACACTTTATTATTATTATTATTATTATTATTATTATTATTATTATTATTGTTATTATTTATGTAATTAGTACATACACACGCACACAAGGTAGTAATTGCATAATAGGTATTAATTGAAATAAAGCTATTTAAATAGGTAGTGATTACACAATAGGCACAGTAAGTACATTTTACGAGTTCCAAGCACGAACCGTAGCGTTGTTTAACTGGAAGAAGAACTATAGGGCGATATTTCGAGAAAGAAAGAAAATCGATATTAAAGTAAGTAACCTAAGATATTATATTACCCCAGCTATTAATTGGGGTAATGTTGGCTTTGTTTTCCTTCGACGGTTTAGGTCAATTACTTGTTTACCAATGATGCCGTGCGATTAAAGAGTGACCAATGTGTCCTGGCCTTTGTGTAGCCAAAGATAATATATGTTTCACTTAGTCTCTCAGCATTGAGTTTGGCGGTATTCAACCAATTAATAGTTTGCGTCCAGAAAATCTGACTAAAATGACAATGTATGAATACATGTAGATGCTCGAGGGATTCTTCGAAAACCCCGCAAAAAGAACATTGGGGGGTCTCTGAGAGTTTCATTTTATATACTTTAGCAAGGTGTCAGGGTGTTAGTATAAATCAGTTATACGGTTAAGTAAATTGAACTGAAGGATTCTTGTTCTTGTGTCTTAAAAGTCACTTTGTGTGGTATTAGATAGATCTCTTTCCAGTCAAAATTATAATCACTACATGTATATAAAGTTTCATATTTCCGTCTCGCTGTTGGGGGAACGTGAATTTGATGTACGAAAGTCCAATAATAATACTCTTCTGTTAGTTAGTTCATTGATGTTGATATCTACATCATTTAAATGAAAGGTAAAATTTGAGGAATCTAGATTCGTCTCTCAAAAATCGAGGTTATTCGAAACGGCATGGATACAGTAGAGTCCGCCATGATTTCGGGATTGATCTGGATAGACCAGACAACAGAAGACAGTTGTTCAGATCGAGTCATTCTGCTTTAAAAAAGGTCCAAGGTTTTAATTCCCCTTTGGGGGAAACGAGTTTATTGATGCATAAATATTGATTATTCCACAGAATTTGATCACTGACGTGTTCGCACGAGGAAATAACTTTGGGTATTAGATCGACACAAGCTTTCAAGCACTCAAAGTCGACTCAAAGTAAAATTTAGGAAGATGTTTTGGCAGATCTGTGGGGTTGTAGTTGCGGTAAAGAAGAAATTCATCGCCATAATCTTTAAGCAAGTGTGAGAGAATAGTTTTCCATGGACTGTTATAATCGTCAAGGTACCTTTTGAGACACATATAATGCGCTGTGCTTTCACTGCAGATTCGATATGAGGCATTTTCAGACCACCGTCTTTATATTCACCAATAAGGGCCAATAAGGGCCAACCGTTTGATTTTATCTTTCACTTTCCATAAAAAGTTATACATACCTGTACCGGTAACAGAGTTCACAGTTTTGAAGAAATTGCTGTCTTGATTCAAAACAGAAGCCCGATAAATAAACTTTGGCATGGCAAACTTTTTAATTTATGATTTGAATTTTTCCCCAAATTGTAAGATTTCTCCATTGCCATCCAGTAAGGTTTTCTTTAATGACTGTAACATTGAGTTGAATTTCAGTTCTTGCTTTAGGCGAAGGTTGTACGTGAAGTAGACACCCAAGATCTTCATAGGTTCGTTTACCTTTCTTATGGACAAGTTTAGCATATAATTGTGGCTACTTCCTTTCCAATATTAATGGAGAAAACAACGCACCAACCGCCAGGCAAAAAAAGGACACTAAAATGAGGTCAAAATCTACAAGCGCAACACCACGGGAAACCACAACCGACAGACTTGACATCCAGTCCGTTGCATGCACGCCGCTTTTGAAAGGTTTTAAAACTCCGTCTAAACTAAAATCCTCCTTAACCAACGGTTAAATATAGAATACCCGTTCAAAATATATAAAAGGAGCAAATGGCATTAAAAACATGAGGTAAGAGTCGTGCAGGCCTGACAACCCCATTTTACACTCAAATGGTCATAAATACACCTGTTCAAAAGTTACAGATTACATGTAAGTTGCACCGCCCCTATGTTTCATTAGAGCTGCGGAAATGCAACCCTTGACATGCCTGATATACAGTACGTAAGTCAATTCACGTGACACAAAAGGGTAATTAGGGGTTGCTATAAATAGATTGTTTTAGAATTTTATTTTAGGGATATTTTTTTTTACAAAATTTGGATACGGATTATTTCCAAAATTTATCCAGGATTATGGATTATTCAGACCTCCCCTAACAGGGCCTCTGCCATGTAGCAGGAAAATTTTACTGTATTTCGAGCCTCGAAATCTTGGATTAGCTTGTAGGCTTCATCGACCGTTGAAACGGAGAAGAAATTATCAGACAGCTTAGACAGCTTAGTGCAAGAATTCATTATTATTTGATAAGCAAAGACCTGACTACACAATTTCTCTATAATTCCCGCCAATATTTTATAAAAGTTGTGAAACGGGGCTGCGGTTTATCTATATTTTATTTTCTCATTTCGTGTCATTCTTCATGAATGCGATCCCATCCCGGATCCATTCAAGGGATGTTACTGAGTACTTTCAGTGTCTAGATTCATTCAATAACATACACTGAAGGTCCCTCTCAGTAACGGAGCAAAAAGACGTTGAAGACATCACAACATCCTTTGTCATATATATATATATATACACCCTTTTGCAAAAATATTGACACTTCAAAATATGTATAAATATATATTCGTCCTTTGTGTTTATATCGTATACGTGACGACAGGCAGCAAATAGTTCTCGAGGTGGGTACAGTATAGTTTGTAAAATGCTACTGTACCCACTTTGAAAACTATTTGCCGCCTGTCATCACGTATGTGATATAAACACAAAGGACGAATATATATTTATATATATTTTTGAGTGTCAATATTTTTGCAAAAGGGTGTATATATATATATATATATATATATATATATAAACAGTGGCATCTTCTTGATTGAACTGATCTGAATCAAGCGATGTAGGATCGAAAAACGGGGCAATTTACTCAAAACAAACACCACAGTCGAAGATGGAAGCGCAGCAGCCATAGGTGGCCATATGTATATAAAACCCGAGGGCAGCACAATCGTGACGTCATTAGATTACGAAAGCTGGTCGAAGATAAGAGGGCCTTTTGACGGATGTCAACGGAGTCGACCGACCGCCTCTCCCCCAGTTTCCACTCGGTTCGTTCGCTCGCTCCAGTCTCGCCGAGCTTGTTTTCGTGATTTGCTCTCCCGCTCGACTGACTGAAAAGGGACAGCTAGCAGTCTATCCCAGATTAACCTGTATTCGCAGGCTAATCCAGTTACCTTTCATCATTGTCGGATATGCTTCTACGCTACTACATGATAACCTCACTTCCCGTAATAGACCAATATCACGCTAGCATGGCATGAAAATATATTTAAATTAAAGGGCAAAAGAGCCCAGCATCAAATTCAGCACATCAATATTACTAAAACTGTAAAGTTTCTTAAAGATTGTTCGTACACTGACGGAGATATGAACTTTTGAAACTTAGTACTCTGGCCTAAGTTTTACAAAGAAATGTATGGGAAAAACGCGAAAACGAGGCTGGCCCGTCCACCATACATTTATTTGTAAAAATGCTCAGTTTCAAAATTTCATATCTTCGTCAAGTTGCTAGCAATCTTTACAAAACTTTGTAGTTTTACTAATGTCGATATGCTGAATTTGATGCAGGGCTCTTTTTCCCAATAAACTAAATATATTTTTGTGCCATGCTGGCGTGATATTGGTCTATGGCTTTATGTTAATACCATTGGAGTACAAAAGGTGTCATTCGTAGTCACTGATCTTTCTTCTCCAACCTCTAACAAGGTTTCACGCTTCGCTGCTTAAATAAATAAAGGTTTATATAACAACTTCCTTGTCTGGTTTTCAGCAAACGCCCTCTTAAAGCACAAGCATGAAGACTTATTTTCTGTCAGCGTCTTTGCTCTTGGTGGCTTACTTCTCGGCAACTGCCAAGGCATTCCTACCTCGAGTAAACTTGGGAATGGGAATGTCGACAACGCTTGATCATGCATTGATAACAAAGAACGGATTTCTAAAGCCCCTCATTTACTTTTTCAAAGATAATCCGCAGTATTTGAAGGACGAATATTTGACAAACTTTCTGCATGGTATTCTGTCTTCTGATAATATGCCAAATGCCCTGCAACAAACCATTGATAATATATCGCCACAGATCAAGTTCCTCAATGCCTTGAACGAGATCCAGAGCGCCAACGTCGAAGTCGATTCGTTCCCGCTAAACAGCTCAGCTGCAGCGCATTTTGATGGCGAGCAGTTTAAACAGGGAGCTAAGCGGCTCGTCCAATTACGTCAAGAACTTGTAACATCCCTTCTGCAGGGCGATAAACTACAGCACGCTAGAAACCTGGCTGGAAGCGCTTTGCACACATTGCAAGATTTTTACAGTCATTCCAACTGGATAGAACTCGGCAATCCAGGACCGTATGAAGTTTTAGCCAAACCCGGAAGTGATATTCCACAGGAGTATATTGCAGGGCAGACGAAGGTAACATGCAAAAGCTGTAAGCCAAACTCATCATGTGAAACGAACTTAGTCACAATGAAGCTTACGAGTGGATATCGATCAGGACAAGACATCAAGAAGCCTGAAAATGTGGGAAAATGCAGCCATGGGGGGAAAATGGATGAGAGTCGTTTGAAGCCGGCAACAGGAGGAATTAACAAAGATTCTACATTGATAGATGAGTCACCCCATGCCAGGTAAGGAAAGTGCGTTTTTAGGAAGATTATTCTATTGGCTTGAAAATGATCTTCACAATTATATATTATTGTAGACTACGAGTAGTCCCTCCTTTTTCCTCAGGGATAGTAGAGCGAGCGAAACGCGAGCGCGCGTGAAAATCACCTCACGCGAGAAAGGCGAGACGGACGCGCAGCGGCGAGGGAGAAAAAAGAGGGACTACAGATTGAACTTATGTGTTGCTCTCACAAGGCGACATTCTAATTGGCTCTTCCATGGCAACCTGTCAAAACCTGTCAACATCGCGCCAGCCGCTATCAACACTCGACTTAACCTCAGTTTTCTGTCAATGGCCGACAAACTTCAGGCATTTCTGGAAAAAAATTCTTAACATAACATCGCTGAAACCAGAACAGACTCAAGCGGTGGGGGTACTGTTGGCGGGTCGGGGAAAGATAGATGTTCTTGCAATACTTTCAACCGGATTTGGGAAAGGTTTAATTTATCAAGTGTATGGCATGGCGCAAACATCTGCGAACGCGAGCGTCCAAATGCAAACGGCAACTGATAAGATTCGAAAGGAGAACCGAAACCATGGTCTTGCCTGAATAAAATAGTGGCATGAACGAAGCAGTCGCTAGACTGTCAAGATTGCCAACGGAGCTCCACGCCGCCATATAGCGCAGCGAACGGAAGCTAAAATTACAGCCTTGACTGAGACAAACTTCCACTCTCTATCCTATAAAGCTTGGATCCTGAAAATTAAAATCCTGTAAAGGCAAAAAAGAGCCGGGCCCAGCTTGACATTAATAGCAGGAAAGACATTCACGGTCAACTTTAGATCCTGTCATGTCCGGTATTTCAGAGAGAAAATGTAAAGAAATTCAAACCTTTCATACATAAAAATCTACATGCCAATATTAATGGAGAAAACAACACACCGACCGCCAAACAAGGCAAAAAAGGACGCTAAAATGAGGTCAACACCACGGGAAAACACAACCGACAGACTTGACCTCTAGTCCGTTGCACGCGAATGAAACCAGTCTTGTATAATAAACATCCCCCGCCGTTTAGGGGCAGACCATTAGAAATCTTGGGAGGCGGGGGGGGGGGGGGGGTGACAATTACCAAAAACAAATTCTGCAAATACATTACAGATTGTCCAACCGTCCCGATTTCGTCGAGATTACCCCGATTTTGCTTGAAAATTCCGAATCCCGACCAATGTGATCGGGGATAGGAAAAATCCCGGTTCTGTCATTTTTGTCAAATTCTCATAGTACTTACTTACTATACAAAAAGACGAAATTGCGTATACTTAACTCTGATATCCTCATAAACTAAAGAAACAGCAAGAAATATAAAATGAAATCGAGTACTTGTATGTGGAGCCACACAAAGAGACGCAAAGCGACGAGAATCCACATCAATTTGCCAAACATTTTTGACAGAAATTGTTGTCTCAGAACACTAGAATTCAAAATTTTCTGGTGGGGCATGCCCCCAGACCCCCCTAGCGGATCGCGCCTTCGGCGCTCGACCACTCCATCTCAATTCTTATTTTTCCCCATTTTTTTATGCAAAGGTTCGACAGTCTGACTTAAATCTACTCTCCAGCGTTTCATACCAAAAAAGGATTGGGCCAAGTCAGTCCTGGCCAAGTATAAAAAAAATTGGAGCTTACACGCATTTATAAAGAAGATCTCAGGAAAAAAACCTGCAGGCTTGCACCTCCTCCCAAAAAATTCCTGCAGGAAACTCAGGCCGAAAAAACAATTCATACACTGAAAAATTTTGACCCCCCTCCCAGGATTTCTAATGGCCCACCCCTTACTGATGACAAGAGCAATGACAGCTCAATGAGACAAGGAATGCCATTGGATGTGCTTAATTGGTTTGAAAGGCGATACGAACTTCACACTTCAAAATCAGTCGACCGTGAAGGGTCAAAAGCTTAGGCTTTGTCTGTAGTCCCTCCTTTTTCTCTCTCCCCGCCGCGCGTCTCGCCTTTCTCGCGTGGGGTGATTTTCACGCGCGCTCGTGTTCCATCCATTTACACAAATATATCTTTGGGCTATTTAGAGTCATGTTCTATATAGAGGGGCATGACCAAAACCCCTTTTAAATCAAAGTGCCCTCTGGGCTATCTCCTGTAAGTTTTTCCCATCATGCAATGCTGTCATATTATGTCCGAATGTTGTTTTTGATGTTGCAATTGGACATTTAGGTTATACCGTATTTTCTCAATTAAACGCCCCCGGCGTTTATTTCAAACTTGGCCTAATGGACCCGGCGTTTATTTGAATCAGCAGTTCTTTCTTGCCCGCCATTTTTTAAGGAAAGGTTATTATTTGTTTTTCTTGGCAGCTGTGTACCTTGCCCTTAAATCTTAAGTTTATGATACCACAAATTAACGTTTGAGGGGCTCACTTACAACTTCCTCTATTATACCCGGCGTTTATTCGGGGCCCGGCGTTTAATCGAGAAAATACGGTAGTTCTTTTTTTTTTTTAGTTCAATTTCTCTATTCACAATTTTGTTTGTATGTAATTGGTAATGATTATGCAGTCCTCTTGTCTTGTGTCTGGAACAAATTTCAGTACTTTCAACTCGTCTGGATTTTCGCCTGGTTTATTATCAAGAGCTACACACAAACATTGTGTTACTGTTGCCTTCCCTAAACCCGCGCCACTACTTAAAAAGTGTCAATTGCTTCTCGTCGTTTTTAACAGAGTAACATATGGTAAAAAAACTCCATTTGTTCTCTGTTCAAAGAATGAACAAGTTCTTTTTTCCATACGATTAATTACCAGCTTTTCATTATCATTTGCTGTAGACTGAAAAAATTCCAGCATTACTAAAAAGATTGTTCCCTTGGTGATTGTTATCTAAACATGGGTTAAAACAACCAAACAGTTCACTGTATTGTGTTTCTTCACTTATATCCTGCTCATCGTTATGTTGAGCAGATGGAGCTACAGTATCTAACTGATCACGTTCCTTATTTTCAGGATCTCCCATGGCTTTTTCTTAAGAGTTCTCCTTTCTTTCCTTTCGAATATAACATGTTTAACTTGCTGAAATCTTATTTTTACATGGGATAAGCATCAAGAGCTCTCTGCAATTAATCTTCAGCATCCTTTTTATTAAACGTAACTAAATGAATGATTTAGCTTTCATTCTGCGAAAAAGTTTCATTCCTCCTTTCAAGTAAAATTCTTTACAACTTTGTTCTCTGTTTTCATTATTGGGATCATCGTCAATCTTATCATCAAAATCTGTTTCAAGTGGAAATCTAGTTCTTGTAAACTTACTCAGTGCTCATCCCCTCATCTTAACTTTTGTTTTAATGTCACTGTTAACAAAATACCAGATATATTAAAACCATCGATAGGAAAAATCTAAGGACTATCCGTACCACAATTATCTCTTTAAGCAGAGACTAAAATTAATTAGGCATGAATCTTCTGACCAAAATGAACCAAAATGAGGCCTAAAAAAGTAAAAACAAAAATGAACTAAAACCGCGAACCTCACTGAAATCTGACTGTTTGACACTGGTTTGTTTGACCTGGAAAATCAACCTGATGATAGTATTGCAATACTCTGCTTAATCATTTCTAATGATATAGCTCAAGAAAAAAAACAGGTTTGTTTAGTAAGATTGATTCTTTCTGTACAAACTTCAATATTGAGAAGACTGCGATAAACTTAAGCATCCCATCTTTTTTCTTGTCAAAGGCAAAACAGAACATTTTTACACGTCTAAAAAATCACCAACTCAATCTAATTAACGTAAATAAAAAAAATAAATTTTATTCGATCTATAAAAGTGAAACGAAATACTCCGATTTAATTAACCATATCCTGAAGATAGAAAAATTACTTCTAAATTCAGGATAGGAAATCATACCTTGAGAATTGAAAATGGTCGAATTACAATCCCTAAAACTCCTGAACACCTTTAGTAAGAATTTGCACCCACTGTACACTTAATTCAGTTGAAGTTTATTTCACTGTATGCACTGTATGTTATATGATGAGCTACGAAATACCTTTTTTGACAAAATTATTAAACAAAATAGATTTGGATTATTTCTGATCGCTTTTACAAGCACTTATTGAAAAGTTCTATATTTGTTTGTCAACCTACAAGGAAACTGAAAGCACTAGTTCATTAAAACCTATTGTTGTTTAATTTAGTCAGATGGGGTAAATTAACCGAGGACATTTTTAACTAAACGGACACTGTCCGGACAGAAATATTGTGTTTTCATGATTATGACCAGGAGCTTGCTTTAGCTTGCTTTATCATCCGAAAATAGGAAGAAAAAATAGCCAAAAGTGATGAACGCATAAAAATATGAATTAAAAAGACAAAATAACGACAAAATTCCACCAGAATCGAATCGAAACTTTGAATATTTCTTTTCTCCAAACTACTGCTTCTGTTTTTCTCCTTTAATCTTTTAATCCAATTTAGTTGTATATTTGGTGACATTTGGCGATATAACATGGAAATTAACAAACACGTTATTTCAACAAAACTTCATTGTAAACGTACAGCATACGATCGCATACAACCATTCTCAGTGAGCAATGTCAGCTTACCTCAAAGTCTCTTTTCCCTTTCTTAAAACGTAGTGCTATAACAAAAATAATACCAAATGTCCTGAAGCAACCAGTTTGACAAACCAGACTGGACAAACATTAAACATGATTAAACGCATCGTAAAGGATATTAGCCAAGCGCGCTTGATCTAGCGTGCCAAATATCTGACCACAGTCTACATTAGGTGAGATAAGATTACATTACGTTACACTTTTTGACGCTCGATACAATGAAATATATGCTGCAACATGTTCCTAAAAAAACATAGAATTCATAATCGTACGCCTTAAAAATCATCGCTGTGAAAAAGAGATATTGAACAGTAGGAATGTTACCTAACTGAAAAAAAATTTTGTCAGGCCACAAACGTGCGCTCGCTAAACAGCTTTAAAAACATATCCTTCGACTCGTGTGTTCTGATCTATGAATGATAGCATCTAACAAAAATGCGAGAAATTTTGCTAAAAAATAAAATGCAATAAAAATGCAACAAGAACGTCCCCACAGATTCACTAAAAAGTCTATTAATAGTGTCTAACAAAAATCTTAGTTAACTAAATCATCAACGTATAAATATATCGCTTTGTCAGGCCACAAACATGCGCTCGCTAAACCGCTTTCAAAAATATGCCACTCGACTCTTGTGTTCTTATCGATAACATCTTGCTAACAAATATGCACTTGGAATGTCCCCACAAAATCACTAAAAAGTCTATTAATAGTTACTAACGCATTTTTTGCTAACAAAAATGCATAAAGAATGCATGTTAGCCCACATAAACTCCTGTAAGTTAAACATTAACTTACAGGAGATAAAAAAGGAAATCACAGACATAACGAAGCCGTTGCGACATGACATAAAGAAACAGACCGAAGTTTGTAAAAGTTGCAATCGATTTCCACACCAACCATCTACAGCCAGAGTGTAGAGACATTTTACACCACACTGAGCCATTAGTTTGGGAGTCCGATCCTTTGACGAACGAGCTGAAGCGCAGGGAAAAACGTGTTTCTTTGAACTGAAAATAAATGAAGTTGATAATTTGAATAAAGCTATTGAGTTCAGTGTTGCATGTCCAACTTGTAAACGGGAACACTCAATTCAGTAAAGAGAATATAATTTTAGTTTGGAACAGCACCCATCCTTAACATTCCAGGTCTCAATTGTTTACGATATCTTTAAATGGGTCGGGAGCTTTCGGCATGTCCAACTTTTAAACAGGAACACTCATTTAGTGTAATTTAAGTTTGAAACAGAAGCCATCCATAACATTCCTTGATAATCAATTGTCTACGAAATCTTTAATCGATCTGTTGCATGTCCAAATTTAAGTTTAAGAGAGATTAAAGCCATCCATAACATTCCATAACATTCCATTTCACGAAACCTTGAATGAAGTCGTTTACGGACTTAACAGTAAACACCGACGACCGGTTGACAAACCCAGCCACCGCTTCCTCTGGGCCTACTGCAGTTTCAAACCATTTTCTTTACCTGCTGACATGGAATTAATTCCATTAGAACTCATACATTCATCTCGTCACGCTATCATGACGCAAAGTTCGAGAATCGAACCTTATTGAAAGGGGTCAAACCCTTGAACCCAAAGGCATCAACAAGCGTCAAGAAATGTAAACTTCGCATTTATATATTTTACATATCTTCTTTCACGTTTTATCTTGTTACCTCATGCGCGAAGCGCCATGAGGTCATAAAATGGGCTTCGTTTTTCTTGTTATTACTCATGCGCGAAGCGGCATGAGGTAAGGTTTCGGCTCCGTTTTTCTTGTTATTTTTATTATTGTTATTTTTATTTTTTGTGTCACGATTTTGCATGCAAATTTATGCACACATATTTTAAATTGTGCACTTCCGGTTCATGTCTTCGCCATTTACACTTCCTGTTTAGTGACTTCCGGCTACTGTCACTTCCGGTAAACGAGCGTTACTTATGTGTCACGACAGCATCTCCTACAACCCTACAAACATTACTATGTTCACGTTTGGTATATATAAGACTTAGAAGAATCACTGGCTTCATTGTGGTACAGCCTTCATTTCCAAAACATTCAATAGTAAACAAATGTAAAATAACACGGCAAACTGATCCTTACGGCGGAGAAAAGATTGAAGCAAGAAAAATAAAGTAAAATAAAAGATATATATTTTGTGCCCGATATTTCGGTTTAAAACACAAACCTTCGACGGGGGCTAAAATAAAAATGAGTATATACATTAATATCATTACAATTTAAAAAGTTTAAAATATGGAACCAAGAAACATGATAGGTTACTACATTGACAGGTAAATAAAAAAGCGTCCTATGACTAAACTGACAAATATGATAGTTGACTAAATAATGACAGGCAGTTTTGCTAAGATAACATAATTAGTGCAGTTCATCGCGTTTATTAACACCCGAAGGTTCTAGTGCTTTTGCTTTGTCGATGAGATGAGCTTCACGCGCCTTTCTGACAGAGTCTCTTATGTTTTTCATGAGCTCGATGGGAATAGTAAACAACGTGGTTTTCAGGAACGATGACTGAATGAAAAGGAGTAACTCTTCTCCATGTCGGACATCTTCTTATCATGTTTAAAATATATCATAAAATTTTCTTACGCATGCGCATGAGTAAAGGCTGCTTGGAGTCTCTTGTTATTTTTATTTTTTGTGTCACGATTTTGCATGCAAATTTATGCACGCATATTTTAGTGACTGGGTCCTCGGGTCACCAACATATTCTACAAAAATGGCTGCCGCGCTCGGCATGTGCTTGGTTTTTAAAACCGTAGTTTCGTGTCATCCCATTAATAACTCACATTTAAAATATTCAAAATGGAAAGAGAAAGCTTTAAAGAATACCCAAAGCCGCTATGGTGGAGAAAAAGGAGAGCTTTCAGCAACTAAATCTTGCTTCGAGGAAATTCATACGCTTTTATCAGTGTGGGGCGATCAAAACCGAAGAAGCAGATTTCATACAGACGAGGGACTTTACCGTAAAAGAAATTACAATTTTTGATAAGAATTTATGTTGATATCAATTTGTGATTCACTTTTTCTGTATGTTCTGGTTAGTTTTGGAGAAATATTTATAAAACATGCTAAAATTCAATCGTAATGACATCTGATATTTATATGTAATATCTAACTTCACACGCGTCGCCTACGCAAAGATGTCTGTGTATGTTTTGCAATTTTCATTTCCAAATCAGTTTCTAGGGCAATTTTCGATACAACTGGTGTATTTTATTCGAAAATTAGTCATACCAGTAATTCTAGACCGAGTAAAAGTTTTTGTGCACGGTCGCATAATTCTGTTATTGAGATTCGCTAAAATTGAAAAAAATAGCCCGGTCGTTTGCTGATTTCATTGCTTTTAAAAGTAGTCTTTTCAAATGTAACGGGAATAAATCACGGTTTGGGAAACAAAAGACGAGTGTGTATTTGATCGGGAATCAATAAATTAAATATTCAAAGCGAGTACAGAAAACGTGTTTTAGCCTGTTCTTTAGTATGTCACGCAAAATTCGTTGAGGGGGGAAGGGGTGTGTGACCCGTTCAAAACAAACCATGAAACTTGCTTACGCAAGCGCATGAGTGTAGGCTACAATAATAGCTAATAATTAGCTTGTTGATTTTTTTATATTTCCATTTTTTTATTTATATCTTTTTGGTAAGGTCAACGAAGGCGGGAGGGGGGGGGGGGGGGGGGAGATAAGGGAGCCCGTGAAAAATACAAAAAAAAAACGAAATGGTAGGAAAATTTTATTAAACACCCATGTATTTCAAATCACACTAGCGCCCTGTCCCATAAAAATTGACATTGATTTCCCTTTATAACGCTTCAAATATCCCTTCCTGTAACTGTTTTCTTCACCATTTCAAACAGACAAAATAGTTCAGTTCATAACCTTACTGCAAGCATACTTATCTCACCCTTTCCTTCGGCAGCATTTTTACCATTTAGGTGTACTAGTTACTCATGCGCGAAGCGGCATGAGGTAAGGTTTCGGCTCCGTTTTTCTTGTTATTTTTATTTTTTGTGTCACGATTTTGCATGCAAATTTATGCACGCATATTTTAAATTGTGCACTTCCGGTTGACGTCTTTGCCATTTACACTTCCTGTTTAATGACTTCCGGCTATTCTCACTTCCGGTAAAAGAGCGTTACTTAGGTGTCACGACAGAATCTCCTGCAACCCTACATACATTACTATGTTCACGTTTGGTATATATAAGACTTAGAAAAATCACTGGCTTCATTGTGGTACAGCTTTCATGTCCACAACACTCAATAGTAAACAACGTGGTTTTCAGGAACGATGACTGAATGAAAAGGAGTAACTCTTCTCCATGTCGGACATCTTCTTATCATGTTTAAAATATATCATAAAATTTTCTTACGCATGCGCATGAGTAAAGGCTGCTTGGAGCTTCTTGTTATTTTTATTTTTTGTGTCACGATTTTGCATGCAAATTTATGCACGCATATTGTAGTGACTGGGTCCTCGGGTCACCAACATATTCTACAAAAATGGCTGCGGCGCTCGGGCATGTGCTTGGTTTTTAAAACCGTAGTTTCGTGTCATCGCATTAATAACTCACTTTTAAAATATTCAAAATGGAAAGAGAAAGCTTTAAAGAATACCCAAAGCCGCTTTAGTGGAGAAAAAGGAGAGCTTTCAGCAACTAAATCTTGCTTCGAGGAAATTCATACGCTTTTATCAGTGCGGGGCGATCAAAACCGAAGAAGCAGAGTTTTAAAAAAATTTTCATACAGACGAGGGATTTACCGTGAAAGAAATTACAATTTTTGGTAAGAATTTATGTTGATATCAATTTGTGATTCACTTCTTCCTTGTCTTCTGGTTAGATTCGGAGAAATATTTATAAAACATGCTAAAATTCAATCGTAATGACATCTGATAATTATGTAAACAAAATATCTAACTTCACACGCGTCGCCTAATACGCAAGGATGTCTGTGTATGTTTTGCAATTTTCATTTCCAAATCAGTTTCTAGGGCAATTTTCGATACAACTGGTGTATTTTATTCGAAAATTAGTGTACAGGTGTACAGGAAGCCAACAGACACTGGGCTACTGTTACATTACCAAAGCCACGTGGATAGGAAATATAAACGTTCACTACTGAATACCATGCTTAACCGTGCGTTTAAACTCTCTTCTACGTGGAAGCTTTTCCATGAGGAATGTGAACGCCTCAAAGAGATATTCTCAAGACTGCGCTACCCGGACAAGCTCGTGCAGTCCACCATTCGGCAATTCATTGATGGAAAGATATCTGATGATCAACATGCAAAACAACAAGCGTCTGAGAAGGATCAAGATCCAATCAGAATCGTGCTCCCATTCAAAGACCAGAAATCTGCTGACTCAGTTAGAAGACAACTTAGAGACCTCAGCCGCAAGATAAATGCAGAAATTAGTCCTGTGTACACCAGTCGAAAAATTAAGGACGAAACCAAAGTGAAGGAAGACAAGCCGCCCCTTGTGAATCAACAATGCGTTGTATACCATTTCCAGTGTGATCTGTGCGATGCAGGTTATGTCGGCTACACATGCCGACGCTTACATAAACGCATTGAAGAACACAAGGGGTCGGCAGTCGGAAACCACCTCAGACAGCAACATGATATGGACTTGAATGACATTGCGCGAAGTTTTAAGATTTTAAAGAAGTGCCAGAACAAATTTGATTATCTTATTTTTGAAATGCTTTTTATCAAAGAACTCAAGCCAACACTGAACAAACAGTGCGACTCAATCCGCGCTAAGTTATTTGTTTAGAAAGTCCTTTAACGCTTAGTTTTATTTTTAATTGTTTTTTTTATGTAATTTTATCACCTATATTTACATATTTTACCACATTTTAGCGTTCTCTACATTCTTATGTTTTTATACTGTAATATATTTATGCTAATTCTGTATTTTTACATCCACTTGAAAATGACCTCGGAGAGGTCGAAACGTCGTGATCTTTTATCGTTAATCTTTATAGCAAAATCTTTTACTAAAAAACTACTCATTCGAATATACTTATAATCCCAGTTATGCAGTCATCCTTGCTTTATTAGTTCTTTGTATTTATATCAAATTTGCTGACTAGATCCACTAGGATCCGACGTTTTTGCATTGTCAACACGTTCTAAAAGCAAAGGGGTTATTCTAAAAGGGCGAAATTCTGGCAAAACGTCCCAATTTATGTCCTTTTTTGCCAAACTTCTACTTTTTGGATTTTTGGGGGGGCAAAATTTGTGTTACTTTTAGCAAATCTTGCCATATTCTAGCTTTGGTTGGCAAAGTATCTCAAATATTAGTACATATTGCCATCATGTTTTTTGGCTTTCTCAAATATCGCAAAAAGCGCAGTAAAATAGCTCATTTTTGCCAAGCACAAAGCGGGTAAAAAACCACTCTTTTGCTTTAAAACTGTGAAATATATGACCAGTAATTTTCACTCATATTGCACTTATAGAAATATATTGACGGTGGAAATTTCCGCGGTTTTTTTTGCTTCAGTGAGTAAAATGTCGGCGGAAATTTCCGCGTTTTTTTTTTTGCTTCAGTGAGTAAAATGACGGCGGAAATTTCCGCAAGTCTTTCGTGTCAGTGAGTAAAATGTCGGTGGAATGTTTAAAGTCTCTATCAACAAAAAACTCCTTCAACTGAAGTTAAACTTGCTTTTAATCACTATCGGTTTTTGTTAACTCTTATTATAATTCTTTTGGTGTTTGTGAAGAAAATGCGAAGCACTTCTGACATTGATTCCAGCGTAAAAACTTCCATTGGGGTACTAAATCACCACAAATCTGCAACCTGCAATATCTCTCCTGTTCGACATTCGGACGTGAGAAGCTCGGGAAACATCTTTTATCATACGGTGCCAGTGGATGACAATGTATGGAGTCTCTAGAATAAAACACATTATTTTCAACATCATGCTCACTAGTTTGGTCAACAATGCATTTTAAAGCCTGAAGTCAGTGTAAAATATAACGTATAATTATTAATAGGTCTAAAATGTTTTAATATGTATATTTCAACACTGCAATGTTCTGTTGCCCTATTTCCCGGACGCCTTTTTTCCCTGGACACTTTATTTTTTCTTGTCGGTTAATCTTCGGAAGCTACAGATAAAAACCGAACCATACTATCTGATGATTTTATGGTTAATCTACTTTATTTTGGTTGTGTTTTAACCAGAACAATTTTGACTAGTTAAAGCCAAAAAAGACCGGAAATATAGTGAAATATAGTGAAAACACTTCGTTTCGCGTTTGCCGAGTAAAAAATGCAAACTGTTTTCACGAGACAAAACAAGGGTTTATCCCGCCTTAATTTTATCACCGGAAATTCCTGCGAGGTTATACTACGTCGCGAGATGGTATAACTCATACTGCTAAATGCCGTAGCCAAGTGTATTGAGCACAGTGCAATATTATTTATTTAGCTACCACTATAATTTGCCAGCCGCTGGTCTCTCGTGGTTCTTGTTCTGAGCTTTTAAAATGAAAGACGGGTTCAACAATATTTCACCGTCATTTTACTCACTGAAGCAAAAAAACGCGCAAATTTCCGCCGTCATTTTACTCACTGAAGCAAAAAAACTGTGGAAATTTCCGCCGTCATCTTACTCACTGAAGCGTAAAACCCGTGGAAATTTCCGCCGTCATTTTACTCAGTGAAGCAAAAAATCCGCGGAAATTTCCGCCGTCATTTTACTAGTTGAAGCAAAAAAACCTGCGGAAATTTCCGCCGTCATTTTACTCGCTGAAGCAAAAAGCCTCGGAAATTTCCGTCGTCATAAGTTGAGGGTGTTTGGCAAAATTTTGTTATTTCATGCATTTCTTGACAAAAATATTTAAGTCCAGCCAAAATAGGGTGTTTTAAGTATTTTTTCTCTAATGAGGTACCTTCTTTTGAAATTTTGCCACATTTTAATTTCATGGCAAGAACTCGCGAAATTCTCCAATTTCGTCCAGCTTCCTTAGGGCAAAAATTGAGAGTTTTAAATGATTTTTGCCATGTAACTACGCAAATCCAAAAATATGGCAATTTGGGCATGAATTCATGACTTTTGTGACATGACGGTCTGGGCAAAAAACAGTAAAAAAGAATTATTTTGTGTCCAATGTACAGCGGCTACGGTAAAAAAAAATGCCCTAGAAATCAATATTTTGCCAACATTTCCGCATATTTTGCCAAAAACACAGCAAAACTGCGATTATTTGCCAGAATTTGGCCCTTTTAAAATACTCCCTCTTTGCATTTAGAACGTGTTTGTCCGTACGTTGGCCCTTGCAGATATTTCCGAAGTGTTGAGTTACTCGTTAGTAATTCATATTCACGGGTTGTGATAGAGCAGTTTTCAATTGAGTGTGGTAAAACCAAAACCATGGTAGTTACTCTGACCAATCACAGCAGTCGTAAACAATCCAATGAACCGATCAGAGCTCGAAGCAATTACATGTCGGCGGCGCCAAGCGCAGGAAAACGCGTCCGAGCAAGTCACGATTGGTTTTGGTTTTACTTCTGATTGGTCGAGAAAGTGGCGCGAAATTTTTTAGCCAATCACAACGCGTAGCAATGCAAAACCAAAGCAATTGTGTAATTACTTTCGACACTCAATTGAAAACTGCTCTAATGACCAAAACCAAAGTAATTTCTCAGTAATCACTCTGGCCAATCATAACAGACGCAGACAATCCAATTAACCAATCAGAACTCGTAGCAAATACATGTAGCCGGCGCCAAGCGCGGGAAAACACGTGCAAGCAAGTCTCGATTGGTTTTGGTTTTACTTCTGATTGGTTGATAAAGTGGCGCGAGATTTTTTCGCCAATCAGAAAGCGTAACAATTCAAAACCAAAGCAATCACCAAATTACTTTCTATACTCAATTGAAAACCGCTCGAAGTGGAATAATTGCACTGTTAACTGTTTAGAGTGGTTTGCAATCGAGTGTCGTTTTACCAAAACATCAGTGGCGAATAGTCCATTTCCGAGTTGCCTTTGGCCTCTCTATCAAAGCGAGGCCAGGTGCGAAACCTTTCATATGAAAACGAGTTTTCATTCACATGCAAATAAGTTCTATTTGCATGTGAATGAAAACTCATTTTCATATGAAAGGTTTCGCACCTAGCCTCGCATTGATACAGAGGCTAAAGGCAACTCGGAAATGGCCTATCCAGACTCTATCGTAATGGATGGGGGAAGTGAGATGGTGGGGAGAGGGCCGGAATCAATGTTCCAGGCTAAAAAACGTTTTTCGCCCTTCTGATCTTATTTTATTTTATAAGATAAGTGGGGGGAGGGGGAGGCGGAGGGGGAGGTGGAGGGGGAGGCGGAGGCGGAGGCGGAGGCGGAGGCGGAGGCGGAGGCGGAGGCGGAGGCGGAGGCGGAGGCGGAGCTACTGCAGTGAATCAGAAATCGATACAAATACATGTCGCCCGGCACCAATTTCGGAAAAAAGCGTGCGAGCACTGAGTTAGCAAGACACTATTGATTTTGGTTGCAATTTTTGGTCAAAATAGTAAAAAATGTGGCTCGTGCTCTATTAACCCAAGTTCGAATGCAAATGTGCTTCCTAACGTTTCAAACCACTCTTTAAAGGCTGTGTTGTTCGGTTAAGGGCATGGCTGGTAAAAAATTCTTGATTGAATGTACTTGTCAGTAATCATAACAATAATAATAATAATATTTATTTATTTAACAATTACGTCTTCACTCTTAAATTCTCGTGACTAAGTTTGCTAATCAGTAGTCAACATTAATCTATTTCCCTGTAGCCTCCATAAAATTGCCGCTGACCTTGCCACCGAAGCCACTAGTATATTCCTGAATGACATTCGCTCGACGGTTGGTGACGACATCTTCGCTAAATTTCTGAACCTCAAGTCGGAGAGTAGCATGGCGTTGGTGATAGATGTATCAGGAAGCATGCGCGGTAAGCCTACATTTATTTTGCTTTAGTTTAATTCTGCAGAGGTCCACACGACGCAGAAATTAAACTTGCTGGTAGTTGCCGGATCTTCCTTGTGAAAGATCTAGTGCCAGGCGTCACTAGAATATGAAAATACAAAACTGAATGCAAGGCTGGCACTACGGCAAAGGGCAGATCTATTAATGGCCAATATTTCGACCAATTGTACTAGTCTTCCTCAGGGCCAAGCCTTAAGAAGCGAGGTTTAATCTGTGACGTCATACTTTCGCGCTATTGCAAGTGAGCAGCAGAACGTTCTTGAATGAAGCACAGATATTTCTGCCGATTACAGAGCAAATTGGCTTCTTGTACATTTAAATGCGATGACGAGAAAACAGGTAACCTGGTAGAGAAGGCCTTAAAACTTCTCCTTTTTCAAGGACGACTACACTTACGCTTACGTGCAGTCTACAGCAACATTCAGAGATTATTATAGACAATCATTCTTCCCAAAAACAGCGTCAGAGTGGAACTGCTTGCCAGGGGAAATAGCCTTGTCAGACTGGTTGAAGAATTTTAAGGCAGTAGTATCAGCTGTTTATTAACTTGTCTTTATTGTTAGTTTTAAGGCGGTCCATAACACTCAGTATTGATTGTGTGACCTACGTCTTCTTCGGTCTCTGTACGCTGACCACTCTTTTCTTTTCTTTCCACGCGTTTCTTTTCTTTTAACGTTCCGCGAAGGGCTGTCAAGGGAAGCGCACAAGGTGATGACGTTGTTTGAATGAACGGATAGATTTGTGTTAAGTTCTTAACCTGGGCCGGGTTGTTTAAAGCGCGATTAACCCTTTCGCTGCCAAAGTCGACTTTTGTCGACATTTGGAGCAGCAGACATTGCACCACTTGTGACGGCATCAATTTGTACGTTGTTAGATAATTTTGATGCTCAACTGATACAGCGAGGACAGATCCATACACACGTGTCTCCACTTTGAATATGGACCAAATTCTAGCAGAGCTATTCGAAAAAAACATGTTCAAATATTGGTGCAAAATTAGGTGGTAAATTAGGTCAATACACCTGCAATTGAACAAATTTTCAATTCCAGCGTTTTTAACGCTTATGCCAAACGTTTTCCGGCCGATAGAAAGGTAATAGAGAGTAGAAGATAGGAAGAGAAGAAAAGGGGAGAAAAAGGGAGAGTAAAAGAAGCACAAAATAATCAGAAAGGTTACGCAAAAAAAAAACGGAATCTAGTTCATACTGTAGCGCGAGTGTAGCAAATTGCTTTTGTAGCAATGTTTATTGACATTTGGCCATGTTGCTCCCAAAAAACCGATTTAACCCTATCCAGACCGGGCTTTTTTTGACCGTCTGGGACCGGGGGGGGGCCTCCAGAAGCCCCCCCCCCCCTATGTAACTTTGAAACCGCTTATGCTATGGCCACCAAATTTACACAGGATAATGTTGTCATGAATTTCAGTAACTACAGATACTTTGGTGTCATTATGACGTAACGTGACGTCATTATGACGTCATATGGTCGATTTTATTGGCTAAAACAGTCTTTCATCAATATTTTCTCAATTTTGAACATATAACAACAATACTTTAACAGCTACCTATTTGATAAGAGTGTTATGTTTACTAACACTGTTTTTGTTGTTAACAATAACAGTGACGTCATTATGACGTCATATACAATGAAATAACCAACTGAAACGTTCTGTAAGGCATATCTCTGAAACAAACGGTAGTGTTCATACCAAACTTTCACATGTTGATGCAGGAGTAAAAGTTAATGAATTCGTACACTTTATTGCCATGGTAACAGCATGTGACGTCATAGAAGTGATGTGTACATTTTCTTAAAAACTTTGCAAATTATGGCTTTTCATGTACCTAATGAAATCAAAAAAAGCTTTCTCAAGTGTAAAGAACATTTTTATGATATTTTGACAATAAATGTTTAGACATAATGGAATTACACAGACAGGTAAAGAAATTTCCCATTTTATTGTCCGCCATCTTGGATCCGCCATCTTGAATTAGTCCAAACGTGTTTATTTCGGTAAAAACACCGAAAAATAAAGCAAATGGACTGCTAAAGCTTAGTTTATTGTGGGCAAATGTTTTACAATCCAAAATATGGACCAATAATAAAATTATAGAGAGAAACGACCTTTAGTAAAACTTCGATCCGCCATCCTGGATTTTGACCTTTCATATTCCACATTTTCCTAAAATTACCGTTAATTAACCTTAATTAATAAATAATTATACATAATTTGATCAATTATCGCTAAATTAAGTGGAAAATATTAATTCAATAAGAAAACTTTGAAATAATCTTGATTAAAGCGAAAAATGCTAATTTTGTAAAACATAGGTGTCAAAAAGCGGTTGCTATGGAAACGTCAATGTCGGTGGACAAAGGTTAAACAACTCAACAACTGAAAATTTTCCAAAGTTTTTTGCCTTTCAGTTTTGACTTTAACTTGCCTTCACTACCAGCTACAAATGACCTTTAGAAATCATTTTTAAACAGAGAAATGAAATCTACGGTTAACTTTTAATTCGGGATTAGTGTTAATCGGCTTTCGAACAACCGGGCCCAGGTTCTTAACATGAACAAATAAACAGCTACTGAAGACGGAATGTGCTGATCATTAATGGTCTTGAAAATATCGGAGGACCCCCACCCCCACCCCTTCCTTGTACGTCCGAGGGTCAATACAGGTGTCCTTTTATAGAGGTGATAATTACAAAGATTATATACGAGAGTTTTGCCGGCCGGGACCAGGAGAAGTGTCCCTTTCAGAGATGGAGGTGCCCCAAAGTGAAGGTTCCACTGTACTTAAAAGCTGAATTTGATGACTTGCCACTGTCAGAAGTCTTCATATCTTTATTTGTTTATAATTTGTTTGTCCGTTTTTTTTTTTGCACAGATGAAATCAGTGAGGTAAAGAACGTGTCTATCAATTTCGTTCAAAAAACTTTTCAAAAGAAAGGAGCCTTGTTCACATACATTCTTGTGCCGTTTAGTGATCCAGGTAGGCTGTCAATGTATTGAAATTTGTTTCTTCAGTAAATACAATTATACAATCAATGTGTGAATCTGCTAGGGTTTCTTCCTTCCCAGCACTTATAAAAATTACGGCAATTACACGTCGCCTATTAACGGGCACTCATTCTGCATGCCGAGCAAGCTTTATGCTCAGTGATGCTAAATCCGAACAATATTCGAGCCTAAGATATCAAACAAGATGCTAATCGCATGGTAATCCAGATCTGTTATTTCCCAAAGATTGCCCGCCACTGACAAATAACGACCCCTATCCAAGTGTAGGCACTCAGTACGTGCAGATGAGATTACTTTTCTCTCTTCCGATTATAGAGCACGAAATGGAAGAACAAAGAAGGGAAAAAAATGCTGCACTGACCCATAATTGATTGTGTGACCTATGTCTTCTTCGGTCTCTGTAGGCTTACCACTCTATTCTTTTCTTTTCACTCGTTTCCTTTCTTTTAACGCTCCGCGAAGGGCTGTTAAAGGAAGTGTACAAGGTGATGACGTTGTTTGACTGAAGAATAACTGGTATACAACAAGTGACTAAACGCCACTCTAAACTGTTCAAATAGGCCATTTCCGAGTTGCCTTTAGCCTCTCTATCAAAGCGAGGCTAGGTGCGAAACCTTTTAATATGAAAATGAGTTTTCATTCACATGCAAATAAAACTTATTTGCATGTGAATGAAAACTCATTTTCATATGAAAGGTTTCGCACTTAGCCTCGCGTTGATAGAGAGGCTAAAGGCAACTCGGAAATGGCCCATTCTGATCCACTATGGCGGATTAGACTAAAAGAGAGTTTATGTGACCTTGACCTCAAAGATGGTTCCCGAATGTAATCCGAAGAAGCACGATGCAAATGTGCTTGCACTTAAACTAATCACATATTGTAGTGATCTGGTTGTTCTTTTTCCGATAACAGAGGTGGGCCCTGTAACAGTAACAAGTGATGCACAGACAGTGATTGACGCTGTTAACAATTTGACTGCCACTGGAGGTGGAGACTGTCCTGAGCTAGGCATGACGGGTCTTTACCAGGCCCTGCTCCACTGCCTACCCGAGAGCAGCATCAATTACTTCTCTGATGCTGACGTCAAAGACGAGTCGCGAGAAAACGAGGTCATGTCCCTAGCCAAGAAAAAGAAGGTTAAGATCAACTTCATTTTAACTGGCCAATGCGGTCGGCGCAAAAAACGTCAAATCCAGCAGTCAGCGGTTTTCAACGAGATTCGTCGTAAACGTAGAAGTGCCCAAGGCCAAGCCTTGTACCAGGCCCTCGCTACTCAGACAGGAGGACAGGTCCTTGAAACTAGTAAGGGAGGGGTAGCTGATGTTGTTAAAGTGATTGATCCCGGAAGTTCTGGTAATTCGTCCGCTGATTTTAAAGAAGTTGAACTGTTGAACATGAAGGAATATCGAACACAGTACTTCAGTGGCGTCTCTCATTTCGTGGATATCGACAGCACGCTGAAAAGCTTAGTTGTCGTACTTACAGCAGCTAGTTCGCCCGGTTTAGACGTCAAGACAGTGCGAGGTAATGAAAGGAAAGTATTAACCCTATTCAGCGTGGGCTTTTTTTGAGTTTCTGAGCCTGGTTGGGGGGGGGCACATTGTGCCCCCCCCCCCCCTTCGTAACTTCAAGAACATTAAGGCTATGACAATGAAACCTAGAGGGTACATAGTACGTCCAAAACTGTCTCCTTTGCGGTCCGCACAATGGAACGATGACGTCATATGACGTAGTTATTAGGTAATTAGTTATGCGGCCGCCATCTTGGATCCGCCATCTTGGATTTCTGAATTTTTTGAAACCTCTTAAAAACCGTCCAAATTCACCCAAAATTAATGAAAACCAATAAATAAACGCTAAATGACGTAAAAATATAAAAGTTATACCAATAAACATTGTTTTTCTTCATTCAAAGGTATAAATATGCAAATTTCAAAAAACATGGCTGTCAAAATCTTGTTGCCATGGAAACATCAAGTCACGTGATCAAAAAGTTGTCATATGAAATTGTTGCCAGATAAATTTTAGGAAAAGTCACAAAGTTTGATGGCGTTTGAATACATATTAAGGAAGTTATGAATGTTCAAAGTTAGCGCGGGCACTTTGTGCCCCCCCCCCCCCCAGGCCGAATAGGGTAAGGGATGTAATAATAATCGAATAATAATAATAATTGCTGCGAGCCCTAAGGCGAGCAGCACACTAATCGTGACAGGCTCCCTGTGTTTCATTTGACCGAGTGAGACCTGGGCGCTATATATACGGCGCAATAGATCGTTTTGAGTTTTTCGTGGAGGATTTCGTGGACGATGATTTTGACTGAGGATGCAGTATGTATTATCAGCGGCAGTAGTTGTAGAATTGTACGTGGTAAAGCTAGGCCTGAACATGTACAACTGTATTTAGTAACTGTAAAATCAACTGTATTATAGCGCGCGCTAAAATAAGAAATTAATCTCGCGATCATATGGCGAGTAAAATTGTCATTTTGAGAGAAAACGACGATTGGTTTTGAACAACTGTATTAGCAACTGTAAAAACAATTGTATTAGCGCGCGCTAAATTTGCGAATTAATCTCGCGATCGTCATTTTGAGAGAAAACGATGAATATTATTGAGTTTCTAAACGTAGTCAAATTTGAATTTTTTTTTTGAACTTTAAGGCCCGTCAAACGAACGCAACATTTCAACGCAACATCTTGCAACATTGCAACAAAGCTAGAACCATCTACACAGACCTTAGTACGTCTTGCTGAATTGGTCCTCACACTGAACAGCTTCACCTTCAACGGCAGTTACTACCAACAAACGGGTGGTGTCGCTATGGGAAGTAAATTTAGTCCTAACTACGCCTGTCTGTTCGTCGGTCACATCGAGGAACAAATCTTCTTACCATATCCAGGAACCAAACCTGACCTCTACAAGCGATACATCGACGATATGGTGGGAACAGCTTCCTGTAGAGAAAGCGAACTTGACAACTTTGCCAATTTTGTCAACAACTTCCACCCGAGCCTTAAGTTCACTTGGTCCATCTCTGACGACCAACTGCCTTTTCTAGACCTCTTCCTGAAACCAACTGCTCAAGGATTAGCAACGACCATACACTACAAAGAAACCGACTCTCACTCGTATCTCACATACTCATCTTCACACCCGGTCCGTTGTAAAGACTCCATTCCGTACAGCCAATTTCTCCGCCTTAAACAGATATGCAGTGATGAGAATGACTTCATCAACAAGGGCAAGGAAATGGCATCTTTCTTCCTGCACCGTAACTATCCCCCAACAGTCGTAGATCGAGCCCTCCAACGCGTCAGCACCATCTCCCGAGAGGCAGCAATGCGACCATCTGACGATTCAAGCACCGACAAAGAAGTCATCCCCCTGATACTTACCTACAACCCTACCAACAGCTGTGTCAAGAACATCCTTACGAAAAACTTTGAAATCCTCAAATCTGATCCTGAGATGGAAATCTTCCGTAGCTTGCGAGTCCTCGGTGCGTACCGTCGCGACTCCAATTTAAAAGACTCCTTGGTCCACAGCAATCTTTAATCCAACTCAAATACAGGGGATGACTCTAATGGAACCTTTCTCTGTCGCCGTCCACGTTGCAAGGCCTGCACCTACACCAGTTCAGCGGCCCTGGTCAACACTCCTGGTGGGCCGTTGACAATTCGACAGAAGTTCACATGTACGACCAGTAACCTCGTCTACATCATTGCCTGTCGTACATGTACTCTGTGTTACATCGGCGAAACAGGACGCAGGCTCGGCGACAGATTCTGCGAGCATCTCAGATCGGTACGAAAGAAAGCAGATCTGCCCGTCGCTAAACACTTCTCATCTCCCGGACACACAACCGATGACATGATGGTTTCCGTGATTACAACAGGTTTTAAAAGTACCACGCAGTGCAGAGTGTCGTCTAATTTTCAAATGCCAAACCCTCCAACCACACGGCATGAACATTGACTTTAGTTTTATTTAGACTTCATCCGCGCGCGCTACAATGTTGTGACATGGCGACATTTGGAACATTTAAATAGCTGACGCGCGTTTTCAGTTAACGGCTATTCACTGAGGAAGGGACAGAAGTCCCGAAACGTCTGAACATTTAGTTTCAAAAGCGCTTTTATAACGTTTTTCAAACATATTCATTTGATATGATTGGCGCTACACAGTTCATATCTATTATGATCTTGCAACATTGTCGCGCGCAACGTGTTAAGACGCGTTTGGCCACCCTGTTGCAACATGTTTGATGGTGTTGGATCAAATATGACCATTTTCAAACTTGATCCAACACCATCCAACATGTTGCAACATGTCGCGCGCGTTTGGCCAGCTCCTTCACAACACGATCCAATAATGTTGCAAGATGTTGCGTTGAAATGTTGCGTTCGTTGGCCGGGCCTTAATTAGTATTGCTGACGCAATTTGACGACATTAAATGTGCTATTTTAGCGCGCGCTAATACAGTTGGTTTTTCGTTATATGGCGCGGCACCACAAAAAGTAACCAAAGCCGAGGTTTTGCGTTCTTGCTCGAGGTAAGCTGTTTACTTATTACGCAGAGTTATCATGTCAAACACAATTTTATCAATCGCTGGAAGTAGTCATTAAGGTCATGAACGATTTAGTGACATTTCGAGGGGAAGACAATGTTCTTTTATAAGTTTTTCAGCCCTGTTATGTGCAAAGTCATATCCAGTTCAGCGATGGACAACTGGTACAGTTGACCAAATTTCGATCAAAGGAGACAGGATGTACTTGGATACACTTGAAAGACAAAGCATCCCAGATACAGAGACGATGTCCCTGACCTATCTGCCTGATCGAGGTCGCTGGACCATTACATCGCCCGTTCATGATCAATCGCCTCTTGAGGCAAACAATTCGGAACAATCGCCCGTCGAGGCCGTAGAACCACCCTTTGAGGCAAACAATTCAAAACAATCGCCCGTACCCTCTCTGAGTACCCTTTGCATTGCACTTACATTGCATTGTATTGCATTGCATTGCATTTCTTACTCACATCATATTGAAATTATTGAATATTAGTCTAAGCAATGGAAAACGACGAATTCTGTACTATTTATTTTTATATTTATATTTCAAACAAATTCATGCTTATTATTCAAACAATTCAGCTACATTTTTGGGAAAAATATACAAAAAAAAAATAGTAATCGTCATAGAGCCTATAGACAATCATTATAAGTATTGACACGATTTGATGAGTAACATCGCAGCACTTCACTGGCTCTCAGCTATTTCTAGTAACTAGTAGTAATTGGAAATTAGGGGAGTGCGTTCGACAGGGTGGGGTGATGGTACTAGGGAGTGAGGAAGTGGGAAGTGGAGGTGAGGGCCGATAGGCGTTGGTTTGGCGGGGAGGGGGGGTTCAAATAGTGGCAGTTATCAAGGTTGTGTTCTAAGAGTTAACATAAGGAGCCCGAAAAGAGTGCAACTATAAAATTTAGGGTACCCAGCAGTTAAGTTATGTGCAAAAACTAAGTTTGCTGACTCGAGAGAAATTACTACGTTTAGAAACTCGATAATATTCATTGTTTTCTCTCAACATGACAATTTTATTCGCCATGTGATCGCGACATTAATTCCATTTTAGCGCGCGCTAATACAGTTGCTTTCTCTATATAGCACGGCACCCCTAAAAGTAACCAAAGCCAACCGTTCCACTAATGCAGTTGCTTTCGCTATATAGCACGGCAACCCTAAAAATAACCAAAGCTTTAAAGCCAACCGTTTCACACACGAGCAGCGAGCTGACGCGAGCGAAAGCAAAAGCGAAAGATGAAGGCGTTAACACTTGAGTACGCGCGTCAAATCTAGGCTAATTGCGAGGCTAATTGCACATCATCAAAGCACAAGTATTGCGCATCATCAATTGCGAAAGAAATCGAGGCGAGTGGTCAGCCAGTCAAACCCTGAAATCGCATGCCATCCAGCCCAATTCCTCCCACAATCCCCTGCGCCCAGACCGATACCCGACCAGATTAGATAGCGTTCTCCTATAGTCGAACGCAAATATAGCGGCAGATGTTGAACTTAATCACGCAAGCAAATCGATACTTCGATCCGCGAGTCACCGCATTATCTTACGTGAAAACGGGGCCGCCAAATTTGAAAGCGAGGTAATTGGATAATTGGATAATGGCAATTGGATAACAGAGAAAAATCTCACATTTTTTCGCTGTACACAAAATTAGACTCGCGGTCTCCTCTCGTCGACCGCAATTATGGATAACCTTCTGAAAGATTTCTTCCTTCTACCATTTTCATTTCCTTTTGGGGACAATCGCGGGGAAATCATTCACAATGCAACATTTTTTTGCAAACTGTCTCGGTCTCGGTGTCGCATTTTAAAATGCCCACAGAAAAATGCTATTCTCTCCACAGGCTTACCATCCTCTGTTTGTGTGGTATACTGTGCTGCATCTGCAATGGCCGCATCGCGGATTGTAAACTGGCTAGCCTCGCTAAAGGCGAAATTTGGTTCTCTTAAAACTGATGAAAATGAAATTAAAAAATTCTGCCACGTTGTTTAGCTTTGTTTTTCTGTGTTTATTTTGGCCATTTGTGGCTCACGAAGGTGGTATTTTCAAAATAACGGTCCAACTCGCTCTGTACGGCCATTACAGATACACAGCACAGCACACCACACAAACAGAGAATGGTAAACCTGTGCTCTCGCCGTCTCGCAAATACTCGAATTTAACCATTCGCCACCCCTATAACATAGGGAAAGGCTCCAGGGCTCTTTAAGTTTGGTTATTAATTAGCTAAATCATTAATATAAGACTTTGTGGACAAATTCCTTCTTAGGAAACTCAACGTTACAGAAAAAGGTGATAAGTTCATCGAGTAAACTTCTCATATTGGAAGTCACTAACTTGGTCAGCGGTTCCCTAAAGCTGCCTGTTTCCTGTAATGGTCCGTACACTCTACAAGTAACCGGTTCCAGTCCTCTCGACTTTACCTACCAACTGTTGGACGTGGATGACCTGGAACGAGGGACTACCAGACGTGTTGTTGGGAATCCTTTGAGAGGTGGGTAAATCAGTCAAATCAAGTGATTGTTTTCTTGTTCCTAACCCCAAATTTATTTCGTAACCCGTTTTTTTTTCCCTTTTCTTTGCAGGTCAAACTTTGTTACTCACATTGGATTTCGTTGGTCAAGAAATAGACACAGTCAGCAATTTAACCCTCGTGGGTGTGAACGGAGCAGACCTCGAAACATTTAACATCACACAAGGGCAAGGTTTTTACAAAAACTCATATTTCGTTACCTTTATTCCATCTCCAGAGAAATTCAGACTAAAAGTGACAGGATTCGATAAGAGTGGTGCTCGCTTTCAGCGTATAAAGCCTACTTTATTCACTCTGGGAGATGTAAAACTGTCTCAAAATGTCAATAATTCAAACGCGATTTTTCCAGGAGAAACTTTGGAAGTGGAAGTCAATGTCAAAAACTCTGGAGACACACAAACGTTGTATTTCACTGCATCGGATGACCTCAAGTATTTTAAAAGCCTCAATCCCTCTCAAGGTACCGTGGGAATGAATGATACATTGGTCCTTCGACTTACCCTACTCGCCTCCAGTCACGCACGATATGGTGTGACAACCACCGTCACGGTTTTTGCGTCTCAGAATTCCAACCAAACCCAAGTTGTTAATTTCATGGTTTTATTTGTTACTGTGACATCAAAGGTGAGTAAATATTGTAAAACAGACTCATTCCAAAATATTGATCCCTCAGACGAGACATTTGCTCCGGGCGTGCGCGTTACCAAAATGAACTGTTGCTCATAATTATGTATGTATGCGCTATTGTTTTGCTTTTGGATTTCTATTGTTTTGGCTTTTGTTTTAGTTTTAAGAACGGTATGCATAACTAATGTATGGGGTTAAATGGAAATCTTTCCGGCTGAAAAGTGTAAAATGAAGGAAGTTTTTTCGCTCGAACCAAAGCAAATTTCCCACCGAAATGTTGACTAGATTCCAATCTTTCCAAAACCGAGTGTAGATGTTGACATTTTGCCTGTTAAAAAATAAGTTAGAACGCTTAAAGCGATGACGGCGCGGTCGAACTCCATACAAGTCTTTATACGAAATTGCTCACTTCAAGGTAAAAATGACGGTACTTTTTTTTTAAAGTTATTAAAATATTTTAACGTTTCTAGATAGAATAATAACCATATTACTAGAATCCGAGTGTGGATTTCCGAAAAGTAATTCATAAATTGCCAGGCCATGCATTGGCAGTAGAGCATGCGAATAGATACAGACTAATAGAAGCCAAAATTGGCTAAGTCGAAACATAGTGCACTGAAAAAATGGCAAAGTGACGGGATTTTTTTCGCTCCAACTAAATCATATTTCCCAACAAAATGTTCCCAAGATCCCAGTCTCTTCAAAACCGAGTGTGGATGTTGGCATTATGCCTATTAAAATGAGTTCTACCGCTAAAAGCGAGAGCCTGGAGTGGGTACCAGTTTCCAGCGAAGAAATGCTCCTGAAAAATGTGCGGTGTGGCTAATTTTGCATTGATGAAAATTTCAGAAAAAAAAGCCTGCCTTCACGAGATTAGAAAGCGTTCTCCCGTCGTTGAACACAACTAAATTAGACATTCTAAATGATTTTGGTTTATAGTAGTGTTTTACATTGGGAAAATTTATTTAAACACTAAAGAGACATTCTAGGCACGACAAAGCGTTTCATACACTCACTTTGAGCGAGAAAGTTCTCGAAGGCCGGTTATTTAAACGAGTTTAATCACCGTCTTAACTTCGTTTAAATAACCGGCCCTAACATTTTACGACCAATCAAGCACCGATGTTTACTCAAGATCACACTTTTTTGTCACCCATTCGTGCAAATGTTACAACAAAATTTTGTTACCCTATCCAGGCTCTTCGTGGTCACCTACGAGGCCCCGTATCGGATCCTACACTAACAGCAGTCTTTTTAACTTCACAGGACCCAGACCTCTCTCCTCCATTGTGTACCGTAATAAACCAAACTGGAACATGCGCAAGTGTATACGGTAGACCAGAGTGCGTGTTAAGCACGTGGCACGCACATGTCATTTTTATTGATGCTGGAGAAGGACTTATGTCAATAACAACACGAGACAATCACAATGGAACCCTTAAAGGTATGAGCAGTCGATTTGATGTGAGCAGTCTTCAGAAGGTTTGCGCCCTTGTGTTTCTCCTAATATATCAAACACGAGAAAGAGTGTTTCATCAGGATATCCAAACACCGAGAAGTGGCTTGAAAAACGAGGCGCAGCCGAGTTTTTTTAACCCACTTTTTTTAGGTGTCTGGATATCCTGATGAAACACCCTTTCGAGTTTTTGGTATAGCTTCTCAAATTGACCATTAAAATGAGTAGTAAACGAAGGAATAAAATCGCCGAAACCTATGCTTATTAAGACCAGGTATCCAAACATCCTTCACCGTAATGATTTCCTTTGCGTTCTCATCATAAAATTATTAATGAATTATTAATTGAAAATCGGTTGTTTTTCCTTTAAAAGCGCCTTTTGTCACTCCAAGGACGAACAAATTTATTTCTTTTTGTCCTTAAAACTGAAATAATATCGTTTTTCACTTCAAGAAGTGGGTGCTCTTCACTCTACTATACCTCTATGATACAAAGCAATTTTTCATGGTCTGTTTTGCATTAGCGTGAACTGAAAATAAAAACCTCTCTTTCGATCCTGGAACTGGCTGAGGTATTTTTTATTTGAGGGGGGGAGGGTTGTTGGTGGGGGAGGGGGGAGTGGTGGGGGTGGGCAGCAGAACTCTATAGGGTTAAAGGGTGAAAATGAGAGGAAGAGAAGTGCAAACAATTTTTTTTCTGCTTTCTCTATAATCATCGTCAAGTCAATCCAGAAAAACTAAATTTGCAATTGTTGATGCAAACTATCTAATGGATAGAGTTAATTTCCCTTTATTAAGATTGTGTCGGTTGTTCTTTCCTTTTTCAGTCGGTGCGTTCATCCAGGGTGCAGTCAACACATCCATCCCAGCCTCCTTCACGTCTAACTGTTGCAATCCCAGAGTTCTTTTCGTTGGTCTTGACCTTGTAGGAAACATGGGTAGTTGTTTTGTCAGCCTTGTCCCTGATATTGTGTCCCTCAGAGCCAAACCGAGCACCACAGCCGTGAACCTTTATCCAGGAAACACCACCAAGCTTCCTTTTACACTCATCAACCTCGGTTCCAAAGGTTCTTTTTCGTTTGAAGTGACTAAAGCACCCGAACTCATCAGCTACGTTATTCCCTTTAGTGCCGCTCTGGAACCAAATGCCAGTACAGCTGGACACGTGATTATTAAGTCACGTGGTGAGACTAATGAGGTGCAGAACTTGACGGTGAAAGCCGTTTCACAATCAAACAATGTTAACGTAAAAGAGGTGACATTATTTGATATCCAAGTGACTGTATCGTCGAGGAACATACCACAAACCACAAGTCCAGTCACACCACAAACAACAAGTCCAGTCACACCACAAACAATAAGTCCAGTCACACCACAAACAACAAGTCCAGTCATACCACAAACAACAAGTCCAGTAACACCACAAACAACAAGTCCAGTCACACCACAAACAATAAGTCCAGTCACACCACAAACAACAAGTCCAGTCATACCACAAACAACAAGTCCAGTCACACCACAAACAACAAGTCCAGTCATACCACAAACAACAAGTCCAGTCATACCACAAACAACAAGTCCAGTAACACCACAAACAACAAGTCCAGTCCCCAAATACGTACGTTTAGAGGTTGTTGTACCCGATGATCACTTCTCTGTGATGCCTGGAGAAACGCTAGAGGTTAACTTCACTGTGAAGAATTTGGCGTCAGCTGAAACCTTCACATTCCAAGTAAGTTACTAGCTATATGGAGACCATAAGCAACAACAACGACGGCGACGGCAACGAAGATATATGACTATAAATGAAATGTATAACGAGCAAAACAGTGATTATGCACGTTCATTATAAATTTAGTAAACTACTTTCCTGTTCTCTGAACCGTACGGAACTGTATGAAGAACGTGAACACACGAAAGACAAATTTGCTTTTTTTTATTATCTCAGCAGAAATGCCATCCTTACAACAAAATGAACAAGTTAGAAGAATGAGAAGTTTGATGTTGTGTTTTATTCCTCCCTACTCCCCCCCCCCCCCCCCCCCCCCCTTGGGGTCTTTGTTGCTTTTTCCCCAATGTACGGAAAAGAACACTTTTGCCTATGAAAGTATTAAAGGGAAACCCTAAAATGAACCACATTAGAATAGCTCTTGCTGGGCGTGGCTTAATTTATAATAGTTAACTATAAATTTTCCAATTTTTATTGGCGATAGCAATGAAGTTGAACCTACTCAGCGCCATTTGGGTATAACTGTGGGTTTCTTGTTTTGTTATTTACTTGTTTGGCTTTAATTTTAAAATAAGTTGGTCTTAACTTCTAAACTGACGCAAGTAACCACCATTAACGTAATGTACGTATCCCTTTGAGTTCAGATAAACCGAATTGTTGAATTCACTTTTATCTCGTACAAGAAAAAAATAGTGTTTTATTTTTCACTTTTCTATATTTAACAGGTGCTCAGTAATCAATCTTCAATTAATGGAACCGTCCAACCCTCGCCAGTCCCTCTCAAAACAATGCAATCCACTTTCTGCCTACTGGTCCTGATGTCTGACCCAGACGCCACTGCAAACACCGTCACGCAAATAAACGTCACGGCCACACCCGCGTCACACAACGCCGACGTAAAACGGTTGCAAGTTTTCTCTTTGATTGTAGCCGTCGATCGCAGACTTCCATCTAAGACGGAAGACTTGGAGAAAGAAAACAAGCTTGCAACCTGGCACATTATTATTATCGCCATAATCGCAGTCTTATGTTCTCTGTTGGTGCTGATTCTTGTTATTGTACTAGTTTACAGAAGGAAACATAATTCATGGATCTCAAGAAAATTTGCTAGAAATAACATCAATCGTGGGTACAACACAAGCATTCAGTTACAGCTCAATACATTCGAAGAAGTCATTTATCTGCAATCGTAGTTAGCAAAAGTTCCACGGTTTTAGGCCTACGTGTAGACTCAAGCTTTTAGACAGGAGATATTATTATGAGTATTATATGAATGTAGTTATAACCAGGACTTCCTCCTTTGGTACCCTAGTGCATTTAATTTTTACAGGGAGTAGAGGGGGGGGGGGGGGGGGGGGGGGACTAAATTCGCCATTTTTCTGCATTGGTCAAAGGTTCGCGAAACTTAACCCCACGAAAACTAATCCACATGAAGGATGTTTGCCAAAATAAATGTAAATGAGCTTATCAAGAACCCTACCTCGCTTCATTAATTTCTTTTTTTCGTCCTAAACTCAGTGTCCTTAAGAAGATCGGATGCTGATGAATGTGAACCGACACAGAAGAAACAAATGTTCTGAAAGCGACGAATATGCATTAAATGGAACTCTATTTTTGAGGACTGGGGACTTTGTAGTTTTTTAATTTTGTACTAGGGCTAGTGTTGGAGTGCTAAAATATTGCTTAATTTTATAGCTGTAAATCGATATTATTGTCAGTGTGTTTTTTGTAATTACTTCTTCATTTCAGCTCGCACAGTTGTCCGTTGAGGACGTCTTTCCTCAGAGTACGGTTTTTGAGTAGTTAAGGCTGTAGCCATGTTTGCGCAATTTTCCTCCAACATGCGCTAAGACCCCTTTAACGCAAAGTCAAGTTGAAGACTGTCATAGCATTTCTGTTTCTATGTCTCGGATTGGTTAGCCCTTATTTGTTTTCTCAATCCAGTTGGCATTCTTGCGTTTTCACGAGTATCTTTGTCGGAGAACACTCAGTTATGTGTTTTCCTATCAATGCACACTCGCCAGGACTTTTTCAGAAGTACGCACAATCACTGTTTTCAAACACTCCCCCTACCTCCTCCCCCACCCTCAAGTCCCAAATTTTTCTTTTTAAGACTTTTTCAGGTACGCACGTGCGTACGTGCGTACAGGTAGCTACGCCCCTGACTCCCATCTGTAAACATCTTTGGAAAGAGCGCAAACATGATAATTGGTTTATAAGCAAGAAGAGAAGATGTGTTAGTTGCAAAGGCACGGTGATTGAGCACAATAGAAATAAAGAAGCTTAAAGTCAAGGAGATTCCCGAGTACCTCATGTATCCCCGCAAGCGAGTCGCCTACACTATTACTTATTAGCCAGCCTATATTGGGCAAGTCGCGAATTCTTATTACGCCCTGCGTCAAATGAATAGTATATAGCATCAGTAACAAACTTCTATCTGATTGTACGCTGTCCTTCTGCTAAAGATCACTAGAGAATCGGGGTCCTGCTAATGCGCCTATAACGGTGTATCGCATCAGTATTCGACCCGCATACTAGAGTATGAATGCAAAGCATAGTTAACAAGCATATTTGTCAAGGTAAGCATTAGATCCCATCCGCCTTAACCACCTCGGACACCTTATTGAGACTTATATAACGGAGTAACTGGTTAGCTTTCAGTTGAGGTTTGGGTTAGCAGTTTATATAGTTAAATGTAGGCCTAAACAACCCGAGAAGCTAGGTAATACTCTGGTACGGTAGGCTATTGTTAAGAATAGAGCGTATGCACATGACGTCACGGCGGCCATATTGGTGTACCAAAACAATAGAACGGCGGCCATGTTGGTGTACCAAAACAATCCTGTGGGATTTGAACGCTTTTCTTATGTTAACACTTTCTTTTGTTCCAATAAATTTGCATAGCTGCTTGCCACGTGAGTGCATACGCTCTATAGGCGTTTCTTTTGTATGCAACAACTGGACAACCACATGACGTCATAAAAAATTAAAATGGCGGCGCGCGGAAAATTTAAAAGCGAAAATAATCGACATTCGTATCCAATGGTTTGTACGCTAAAACTTTCTGTCCAGTTTTTAATTTAATGATCGAAATCTTGAGGAATGGAGTGTGCTTCTTTTAAGAAGCATTATATGAAAATTGCAGCCCTTCTTTCCTTGGCTGAAATTATCCTCCTTCGAAGGCAACGCTGAGTTCTGGGGTAAAAGGCACGTTTTTCTCTCCTCCCTCATGTCGTGCGTGGTTTTAGAATTGGTACTTCTTATATAAGGGGGTGAAAATCAATATGAGCCACGCCCATCAAACGAGACTCTGGTACCTTTTAAGGCTGGTTTTCACTAACGACGGAGTCGGAGTCGTAATCAGAAGCGCAGAGCGTTACGATCTAGTGAAAATCAAACGGACGGAATCGGAAGAAGATTACGGGGTCATAAGCGGAATCGGAAGAAAATGGAACCGTTCTGATTCTTCCGACTCCGATTCCACTTACGACTCCGATTTTTGATTTTCACTAGGTCGGAAGCGCTCTTACGACTCCGACTACGACTTCGTCGCCAGTGAAAACCAGCCTTTAGGGTGAGCACCGATGAGCACCCCCATTATTTTTTTAACCCCCCCCCCCCCCCCACCTCTGATAATTGAGTATTATAGTCTTTGGAATCACCCTCGAAAAGTGACTATTATGCTCCAAATTATGCTCGACTGCTCGGCGCCGCGCTAATTCTAATGGTGGTCATTTTTTTAAAACTTACATGTAGCACCCTAACAGCGGTTGCAATCTACAAATTTTGCTCCCAAAAAGGTTCGTCATGTTTTTTAGCTATTATGCTCGTAATAATGTCCCACAATAGCACTTTTATACCATCAAAATAGAACTATTGTGTCGGAATTATGCCAGATGCTACAGTATAGTATTATGCTTGAAATTGTGTCAACCCATATTTTGAATCAGTAACAGTAACCTGCAACCAGGCGTTCTTTTTTTCGTAGCAAGAGTATAACTTCAAAATATTACAACTGCTTATTTTCTGATATTTCAGCCTGAATCTTGACTTTAAGAAAAACCGATATACATGTATTAATTTTGTCCCAAACTTGCAAATTAATAGGCTAATGGGCATTCTCTAACACACTGCAGTTTAAACCAAATGGGGTTTATTTATAAATTTTCTATATAAAAATATCCTAAATTACTGTTTATTTACAAAATATTATACAAGCTTAAATCCTAACTTAAACATTGTCAGAGACTTACAGGTTTCAAAAGCATTAGTTACAAATACTTTGCAACAAAAATAATTTGCCTGAATCATCGATGACCTTGTTCTTCCAATGCCTATGCCACTCTGGGTCATGTTTTGTCAATTGGTCCAAACACGATAGACCAGATTATTAGCTTTTACAAACTATAACTGAAGGGCTTAACGTCAAAGGGGTATATTAATATATCACAGTTTTTTAGGAAGGAATAGATCTTAAACGTCAATAAATGGAATATTAACAAGTTATTTGCCTTGTTCCCATAATTCCATTTTTTTCGACAATGTTTCTTCAATTTCAGATGTAGCTTTATAAACACTGATAACAGGAATTGACATTATCCTAGGTACCTGAAACCTAAAACTCTAATCAATCTTAGTTCAGAGCCTTGAGTTTGTCAGTAACTCCTTTATAGAGACTAGCAAAACAAGCCTGAAATTTCTTCCCTTTCTTCTCTTCCTCTCGAGTTTCAAAGGATTTAACTGGTATGGCTGATATCTCTGTCCACTCATTTCTTTCTGAATCAAACACTTCAACTGTTAATGCTCTCATGACCTTATTAATTGGAATGACTGTTTGGCCACCCATTACATACAGTCTGCCTTGAAAGCACACCATGCTTGCATTCCATCGAGGTACCTTGAGACTGGGCATCAGGTGCCACTCATTGGTGGTGGGATTGTATACTTCACAGGAGCTGATATAACCACTAACTGACACTTTTCCACCTGCTATGAAAATCTTGCCATTCATAGCAGCACCAAAAGCATAGTATCTTTTCTCATTTAAAGGTGCAACCTTTTCCCACTTGTTGTTGCTGGCATCAAATCTTGTTGTTGTCGACAAAGTGATAGTTTCATTAAAAGTAAAACCACCTATTATGTACATGAATTGCTCATCACTCACAACACAAGGACACAACTGCTTAATTGTAGGTGAGACCTCCATTTTATGCCAATGCTTTGTATCTGCATCATATCTGTAGATCCTTCCCTCTTGAGTAGAGAAACTTGTCGCATAGAGGTCACCTTTCAAAACTGTGTAACCAGTAAAGTTGGTCTCAACTGTACTTTGAACTGCACCCCATGTGTTGGCAGTGGGAACATAGTATTCCATTACCTGTGACATGCCTTCGTTACATGTGCTACCAGTGTAAATTTTACTCTTGTACTGGACAGGAGTATTATTTGGATAATCAAATGGTGAGTCTTCCAGCCTGTACCACATATTCTCCTTTGGATGGTAGCACACTGCCTTTCTTCCTCCACAGACAAAGATTGTATTTGTGTGCATGATCTCCAAACATTTCCTTGCATTTTTAAAAGATTGCCCATCAGTGTCATTCAATATTAATTTCATGGCATTTGCCACCAAATTCAGGCCTAATTCAGCATTCTTAGTGACCAGTTCCTCTTTCACTAATTCATTAAGTATAAAATCATGGGACACTGAAGTCAGGCGCACTTGTTGCAATAATTCAGGAAAATCTCCTTCTCTCTCGCTCTTGTTGTGAGAAACCCACTTAACAATTCCTTTGAAAACTTCTTCCTCAGCACTGACAGTAATGTCATCACTTGACACCCACTCCATGACCTGCTTCATGTCAAGGTTTAGAAAATCATCTGTTTCCATGACAACACTAAAATTTGAGTTGATCACCTCGCAGCATTTTTCTTTTATCTCCATACAATGATACTTGTCAGCAAAATAATAATTGAAAACACAGTTCTCAACAGAAACAACTTCCTTCAAGAAACTACCCACTATTGTTTTAAGGCTTGGCAAAAGAAGATAATTTGCTGTTGCAACCAAATTATGGGCTCTTTCCTCGGTGACTGAAACATTTCCAAGGTAAATGTACTTTAGCACGTCTTCCATGACGGATTCAGTAGCCTCTTCAAGCTCTATTCTGATCAATTGTTCGTTGCTTTCTCTCATGTCGCTTGTCAGTAGAGTAAGAAAGAACGGGCTTGCTGCAGCAAGAACAGCTCTGTGAGCTTTGAATTCTTTGCCTTTCACCGTGATCGTTACGTCGCAGAAGTTTTCGTTTCTTCTCAGGACATTAAGACGCTCGAAAAGTTCTTTACGATGTTCAGAAGGATCTGTTGACATCGGCTGAGAAAGAGACTCCATTTTGGACTATGCGGAAGTGAACTTCGTAGCCATCCCATCACACCTTGCGAGCGACTAAATATCCCACAATCCTACACTGTCTATTCCCAGCTCTCTCTCGTTCTCTTTTGTAATAGGGCGTATGCATGGTGTTATACGGAAATCTCTGCCAATTTGAACTGTTGGAAAACCTGAAGTGTTTTGGGTATGCTCTTTTAAGAGTAAAGTAAAATTAAACGTGAAGGTCTTCAAGTCAATCTCCTTCCATATTATTCAGTCGTCAGTTGTTGAAAAGGTGGATAAAACCAATTGTGCTATCCACCGGATAGAGATTTATCCAATGGATAGCGCAATTGGATTTCCTAACGCTTATCTACTGGATAGCGATTTGTCCCGTGAAAACGTTACCCAATCAGTGAACAGTTGATGGATTATTGACGTGCAATATTATAAATAATTGATTTTTAAATCAATACAGTGAACACAATAATACAAGTGAGTAACTTTTTTTCACTGTATTTGTATTCATTGTATTGTATAAAGTCAAGGGACGATGTCAAGTAATGATGAGATCCGCATAAGAAGGATAGCGCTGAACGGCAATGCACGATGGAATGTCAACTTTTTTCATTGAATTTGTTACAGCACTAGTGATCTCATTGGCCTAGACTCAAAAACTGCTAAAAAGTTAATGTCCAAGGTGTATTTTTTCAATTTTTTTTTTAAGATTTCAAGTAATTTGAGACCCAATCGCACAACATGATACTGTATTTGGGGAACTTCATCAAAGAAGCAAAATTATTAGCTATTCTGATTGGTTAAGAATAAACATTTCCTAAAATTTATTTGACGCAAATGGATTTTCTTTATTTTTATAATGGATTAGCCCCTCCTCCATTCTTGAAACCAAAGATATTCTATGTGGGAAAGAGCCAATGCCGCACTGAACAATGAAGTTTAGTATAGTTGTTATGTAATGTGAAGCATTGACTTAATTCCAAGATTTCTTCGCCTTCCATTGGAAAGACATTACATTCCCGGTGGGGGGGGGGGGGGGTACTCCCATATATGAGCTATATATGTATGTGCCGCTGTGAAGGGTATGGTTTACAGGCAGTTTAGTCTGGGATAGGGTATAGCAATCAGAGATTTTTGGTCTAGAATAGGGTGTCATTTTCCGCAAAACTGATCAGTTGGTGAAGAATTTAGTCTAGGATAGGTTTACTGGCAAATGGCGTTTATAAATCGGTACGGCGGGCCGTTTACGGCATTTTTGCTGAACCTTGGCATCTTAGACTGTGATTGTGAACGTGTTTCTGGAAAATAGCGAGTCTGGAATAGGTCTAGGATAGAGTAGGGTTTTTCGGTGTCTAGAATAGGGTTGCAAAATTCAGCTAAAATGGTCTAGTATAGGTTAAGGGTCTCAGAGTCCCAGCGGCACACCCCCGTCCAAACATTTGCCGAGTATAACCCCCCCCCCCCCCCCCCCCCCCCGCCCCCTTCCGGGATTACATCCTCTTGAGATTGAAAAGCTTGAAGTTTCTGGCATTTTCCAAAAAGTGGATTTGTCAGACGGATTTGTTTCTACAGTTGTTCATCAAAAATTGGCTCTCAGATTTTTCTCAATCAGGTGTTAAGTGGTAAGATTTTATGTCTCAAACACCACAAATTAATTCCTGGAACAATAATTATTGGGGTAATAGTGTAAACTACAATTATTATATGCAAGTCATATAAATTACTTCATATCCCGTTTCGCGGTTACGGCAACCATATTAATTTTGCCCTCCAGGGCATGCCATAATATAATGGCCATTTAAATCAATACATTCCTTTGTTTTCAATGTTCATTTATGGGATGACCAGGGGGAAAAATCAATATGGCTTCCGTATATGCAAAATGGGGTTTGGAAAGTGTGTGCATACAGCATTTGCGCAAGAGTTGGTGATGTGTCTGGTACAAACAACGAGTGCGTAAATGCCGTACAAAGCACTGCCCATGCTGTAATTTGTTTATTTTATACATACTGAGATTTTCTGCTCAGAGATCAATGTTTTATTTATTATGTCAATGGCAAAGTGTTTAAAATGGTTATTCAAATGCACTTATCACATGCCTAACTGTAAATCTATTCACAATCTTTCAGGAAATAGCTTTTCTGATAACATAATTTAAAAGGAACTAACACATCATTTTCTTTGTGAATGGATGACAGGGGCGTAGCCATGACTTTTTCAGAGGTACGCACAATCACTGTTTTCAAACACTCCCCCTACCTCCTCCCCCACCCTCAAGTCCCAAATCTTTCTTTTTTTTTTTTTCGACTTTTTCAGGTACGCACGTGCGTACGTGCGTACGTGCGTAGAGGTAGCTACGCCCCTGGATGAACGCCAAAAATAGCTGTTTTGTGCTGTTTAGTTGGCAACTTGTTTACGCTTAAAGTTTACCTTCTTGTGTCTTTAAAACTTCGCCTTTGCTTGTTCTATTTGCTCTCTATTTTTTGTTTGTTTGTTTTGCCAAGCTTCCAAACATTTCATTTGCTTGAACTCGTTGTTTTCGATGAACAGTATAAAGCAAACTATAAAAATCAGTCTTCGAGTTTTTGCATGGAGACGTTCTGTTTTGCTGTTCCTGGATGTGATTTTCAATAACCTGCAATAAGTTTAAGCATACGCAGAGATTAATCTGCTAGAACTTTTAAACATTATTACTTGTGTGTTCTCAGTTTAACTTTTAATAGTTTTTAAAACCAGGGGAACTGTTATGTGAACAAAATGTCTGATGCTAACGGCAGTGCAGCCAGCTTTGGAAATTGTGATATGTTTTGACAGCTTCTTTGTGATTGGATGAAATAATTCTCTTACGTGTGAGAAAGTCGTTTCATCATTGTCATCGGTTGAAAAAAATCTGAATGGGATTTTTGCATGTCCAATTCTCAAAGTTGCATTGAATATCATTCATGAGGATAATTCAGGGTTGAATAATCTTTTATTTCATACATACTGAGTCCGGAAAATCTCAGTACGTATGAAATAGATCATTATTCAACCTTGAATTATCCTCATAAATGATTTTAAATTAAGTTTGAAGTGCTTGTGGAAGTTTGGTGGTCTAGCTTTACAAGCTAGTGTTTGGACTATAGTTGGAATTCCAATCTGGGAGTCTGGTGGTTTGGTCTCTTTTATCATTTTTAACTCGTGAATATTACAAGCGTTGGCCAAGTTATAGCAGTGGGTCAAAATTTCACTGGATCGCTCGCTAGCTTAATCAGCTAATATTGAGCCCACGATATATGTAATGTTCACCTGCATTACCCATGGGTATAGCATTGGAGGGTGGAGAGTTTGATGCAAATGGTAGGGAGGTCGGTGTAGCAAAATGCCTAGGAAACGGCAGGATAGGCATGATAGGCATGATATGTAATAATCACCTGTCTTACCCATGGGAATGGCATTGGAGGGAAGGGAAGATGGGGAATTGTATGCAGGGGGTGGGGGTTAGTCAAGCAAAATGTCTAGGAGAGGGAGGGTACAAATGTTTTGTATTCACATGTTGGCTCATAAGAGCTTTTGATTATCTCTGACATGATCTCTCTATACTCAGCCAGGTGTACAAATACATACTGAAGAGCCATTAGAGAAATCTAGAAATATAAAATGCTGGAGTGAATAGAAGAGGGTGCTTATTCAAGTAAACATGGCATATTGATTACACCTTAACTGCAAGTTTATATGAAAAAAAATCTTTCAAAGCAAAAGCTTACCAAGGTGTCACAAGTACAGCACAGGTCAGTATGGAAATGCTCCAAACTTGCCAATTTTTTTTAATGCATAGTGTATCCGATTTTGTTTTTATTTTGTTGCCTGAAGGCTAAATTTCTTATAACGAGAACATAGCTACAGCAAATGGCTATTATTTTTAATTACAAAAATGATGGTAAAATTTTGAAAACAAAATAAACACAAATCAATGTTAAATACACAAAATATGCAGCGCATGTAAACAGTGGGCAATTTTGGGGCCTTTTTTCCCCATATTTTGGCCAACTTTCGCATTTTGAAAATAATAAAGCTCTTAAAATGTATATTAATACTACTTAACATTACACTAGAAATTATGCGGCACACAAAACTTCTGCAACTAAATAGTTTGCTCCTAATCTCCTTTTCAAACCGAGGTCAAGTGCAAAACTATTCATATGAAAAAGAGTTTTCTTTCACTTGCAAATAAAACATATCCATAAGAATGGTTTTGCACTTGGCCTCGGTTTGAAAAGAAGACTAAGAGCAACTCGGAAATGGGCTATTATGACATCAATTTGTAAGCCAAGACAGTATGATGCGCCTTACCGTGAGCACTCAACAAACCTTTTTACAAGTTTGCACAATATCACCAGTCAATTCCAACTGTAACTGTGATACATGTGAAGCAATAAAGTGAATAATATCACTAACTTTACATTCTTGTAATAAACACGAAGCAACAAGATTACAATAATCCGTGTTCATTGCAAAGAGGTGTACCTGTCAATTGAATTCGTGCTCTCTGATTGGCTTACTTAAAAACGTTTGTTGGGTGCTCACAGTAAAGTGCATTGCACTGTAAGTTGGGGCCTAAAAAGTAACATTTTTAATGTGAGGATTTTTATGGATTGTTCTCATTTTTAGTCAAGGGAACATTATTAAATTATTTGTAAGTAGTTCTTTGTATCAGTTTGTTCACCCTATTATATTATTTTACCTTTTTGCCTCAATTGTTTGTTTGTGTAATGACTATTGCTAATAAATTTTCTTTTAGAAAGTCTGCCTGTTGTGTTGTTGCCAGGCAATTGGCAGACACCTTCAAAATAATATATCAATATATAGAAAAACTGAGGCTGCACCAACCTAAGTGATTCCTATGCACATGCTCAACAAAATTATAACCTTACAAGCAAGTAACTTTACATGGTTTGTATAACTTCAGACAAATAAAATTCAAGGACTTTTCAAGGACTTTCCAAGGACAAAAAATTGTTTTCAAGGACTATGTTTTATTTATGAAATCGAAACTCTTTGTCCCCTGGTGAATGAAATTGAGGCAAAGATTACAATTTTGCTTCATGTATGCATTCATGTATTATGCCGACATTTTCGATATTTATTTTCGGATTTTAAAATTCGCTGGTCAGGTCACATTTTTCGTAGCAAAATCATTTAATTTATCAGAAAAGTGATAGCACGTACACAAAGTCCAAAATTTCAAGGATTTTTCGAGACCTAATAAAGAAATCAAGGACCTTAACCAAATTCAAGGACTTTCAAGACGACTGCTAAAATTCAAGAACTTTTCAAGATTGTACGAACCATGCTTTACAAGAAAAGCCTAATGATTTTCATAATTTACAATGGAAACTGCAACTGTATTCAGTTCAGTGGCTTAAGTTTGTTAATCACCCCTTTATACAGTCTTGCAAAACAAGCTTTAAATTTGCACCCTTTCTTCACTTCATCTTGAGTTTCAAAGGTTTTAACTGGTATAGCTGATATCTCTGTCCACTCATTTCTCTCTGAATCAAACACTTCAACTGTTAATGCTCTCATGACCTTGTTATTTGGAGTGACTGTTTGGCCACCCATTACATACAGTCTGCCTTGAAAGCACACCATGCTTGCATCAAATCGAGGTACCTTGAGACTGGGCATCAGCTGCCATTCATTTGTGGTGGGATTGTATACTTCACAGGAGCTGATTAAGTTGTTACCAGTGCCACGCCCACCTGCTATGAAAATCTTGCCATTCATAGCAGCACCAAAAGCATTAGTCCGTCGCTCATTAATAGCTGCAACTTCTTCCCACTTATTGTTGATTGGATCAAATCTTGTTGTTGTTGACAGTAAATCCAAAAAAAAACTACACTCTTTTCGTCCACCTATTATGTACACAAATTGCTCATCACTCACAACACAAGGGTACTCTTGTATGAAGGGTGAGATCTTCATTTCATCCCAAGAGTTTGTTTCTGCATCATACCTGTAGATTTGTGCCTTACTGAAGTAAGAAAAATATGTTGCATACAGCTCTTCCTTTAAAACTGTGTAACCAGAAAACTTGGTCTTAACTGTACTTCTTTGAATCGCCCCCCAGGTGTTGCTCGTTGGTACATAGTATTCTGTTGCCTTTGACTCACCCAGGCTATGCATTTCTTCATCAACAATGTAAATTTTACTTTTGGACTGGGCTAGACTGTGACTTTGATAATGAAATGGTGTGTCTGCCAGCCTGTACCACACATTTTGCTGAGGAAAGTAACACAATGCCTTTCTCCCTCCACAGACAAAAATTCCATCTGTGTGTGTCTCCAGGCATTTTCTTGGTTGCTGAGTAGCCCGCTCATCAGTGATACTAAACTTTATTTTCATGGCATCTAACACAAAATTCAAGCCTAATTCAGCATTTTCAGTTACTAGCTCTTCTTTTGCTAGTTCATTTAGTAGAAAATCATGCGGCATTGAGGTCAGGCGTACTTGATGCAATAACTCAGGAAAATCTCCTTCTCTTTCACTCTTGTTATGAGACACCCACTTAACAATTCCTTTGAAAACTTCTTCCTCGGCATTCACAGTGATGTCATCACTAGACACCCATTCCATGACTTGCTTTGCATCAAGGTTAAGAAAATCATCTGTTTCCATGACAACACTAAAATTTGAGTCGATCATTTCACTGCATTTCTCTTTAATCTCCACACACTGATATTTGTCAGCAAAATAATAATTGAAAACACAGTTCTCGACTGACACAACCTCTTTCAAGAAATTACCCACCATTGTTTTTAGGCTTGGCAAAAGAAGATAATTTGCTGTTGCAACCAGACCGTGGGCTCTCTCCTCGGTGACAAAAACATTTCCAGTGTAAATGTACTTTAGCACGTCCTCCATGACAGACTCGGTTGCCTCTTCAAGCTCTATTCTAATCAATTGTTCGTTACTTTCTCTCACGTCGCTTGTCAGAAGAGTAAGAAAGAACGGGCTTGCTGCAGCAAGAACAGCCCTGTGAGCTTTGAATTCTTTGCCTTTCACAGTGATCTTCACATCGCAGAATCTTTCGTTTCTTCTCAGGATGTCAAGACGCTCGACAAGTTCTTTTCGATATTCAGAAGGATCTGTTGATATCGGCTGAGAAAGAGACTCCATTTTGGACTATGCGGAAGTAACTTCGTAACAATCCCGTCACACCTTGCGAGAGAAATATATATCCCACAATCCTACACTGTCTATTACCAGCTCTCCCAGTTGAAATCCAACATGGCGTACGAACTTGATATGGTGTTAATCGCAGGAATGGCTCCGAGCGACACTTAGAAAATTTTTCGCCAATTATAGAATTTTTTTTTCTATCAGAAAAAGAAAAATGCAATAAATCACCTAGAATCGAACCCAGAACTTCCTGCGTGCTAATATCCCTCCTTCACCACTAGACCACTGGGTTGATCGGGCAAACCCAACAAAAATTTTATTATAAAAGGTGACCCTATCCCTTAATCTAACCTAATCGCGAATCTAGCTTAGATCTAACAATCGCTTTGCCTAAGCCCAAGTTATCTAATCGCGTTCGAATTTGGTTCGTGTTGGTTGTCCTGTGGTATACATGCAGTAAAATTTGAGATTTTTTTGGTAGACGTCCAAATGGCCGCCCCTATTGGTTTTTTGAGGGGCTTATTTCCGCCGGAAGTTCCTTCGAACGCGTCTCCATAATCTCCGATTACTGTTAGTAATAAACCTTACTTTCGTTCTAATCCAGGGTTAAAAGAGAAAAAAATAAAATATCAGCAAGACCACAGCGACAAACCGTTGAGTGGTGCCGGATCTCCTAGTTGTAGACCTGGATCAGTACAATAATTACTTGTATAAAATCAGAAAACGGCAAACTGATCCTTACGGCAAGGCGATGAAGGAGTAAATAAAAGAATAAAACAAAATTTATAGATATAATTCGTTTTAATATATCTATAAATTTTGTTTTATTCTTTTATTTACTCCTTCATCGCCTTGCCGTAAGGATCAGTTTGCCGTTTTCTGATTTTAAAAGAGAAATGAATGCTAATGAGGTCAGCGGTTTCCTTTCAAACGGCTCGGAGCCATTCCTGCATTTTACGGCTATTGACATATGTCCATCTGCAACATGGCCATCTTCCAAAACTTGAGGATTTATGTGTAAAATTCATACGTGCAAATGTTATTACCAATTATTAGCTTTATTTAAGTTATTAACTTGAATAAAGCTGTGCCTATCAATTTGAACTCCTTGGGGAAAGGTAATAAAGTATGTGTGTATGTATGTATGTGTGTATTTTGAACAAATGACCAGGGGAGGTGGGGGATGTTGAAGTTTCGAATTGATTTATTGGCGCATAAATAAGCTTGTTCTGAGGCTAAATTGCAGAATACCCTGCAACTGAAGCTGTTCATTCAGCCATCAAATAATGGCTACGCGTAGCCTGGCTACGCTGTCAGAGCAGGCACTGGGAATGAAAGTAGCCTACAGGTTACAAGGACTGGAGATGAATTATTTTCTCATGGCTAAGCTTCTACATATGTATGCGTCCATGTGTTCTTATTCTTTAAGCAATATATGGAGCATACACAGGGGCGGATCCAGGAATTCCTTAAAGGAGGGGTTGTACACCTTAATAACTTTCAACGCCATCGGCGTGGATGGCGAGCGCCGCAGGCGCGAGCTTAATTTCTAGGGGGTTCCGGGGCCATGCTCCCCCCCCCCCCCCCCCCGAAAATTTTTCCGATTTTACCTTCTAAAACCTCTAAAACGCCATTTCTAGCACTCCTGAGACTCGAATAGCGTTTGTGAAGGTATGATATAAAATCTGGAGTTTACCTTATTTCTCTACCAGAACACCAAAAATAATAATAGTGCATGATTAAAAGAGACAGCAGAAACAACGATAGTAATTTGTCGTTTTTCTACATACCTCGTAAATCGAACAATGTAGCCTAAAAGAGTCTTCTTGGATGAGCTTTTACAAAGCCCTCATATATCTCGTCTACTCGAATTTCTCAGAGTAACGCATAGCACTTCAAACATCGTTGATTTGGAGCAGGTCTTGATCTGTTTCATGAGCGAAAAGGACCTCTCAGCTTCAGCGCTTCTGATTGGTAGGGTGCATGCAATGAGGAGATGACGATGGATGTTTGGAAAAGCATCCTCGTCAAACGCACCAAGAGCTAGTAGAAGATTGCTTGGAAGTTCCTTCTCTTCTGACTGCCACCAGAAACCCATAAGTGGGTTGAAACGTGCAACTGTCTCTTGTACGTTTCAAAACAACCTTCCGGTTATTCAATTTGCTAAGAAGTTGTTACAGCCATATTTGGAAAATCAAGATAAAAATATTAACCAATCAATTCGCTAGAACAAGTTGCTTCCAATCTCGAAGGACCGAGGGGTTTCCAATGTATATATGGAACACATATGGTATGGTAATAGGTAAAAAATGAATATTCGGAAGCTGTGAATGTGCGTTACACGTTTCAACCCACTTATGGGTGTCTGCTGCCACATAGTTTGCCATATTCGTAGATCATTCCCAAGGGGTTTGGGAAATGGAAGGTCTCTCTCCCAGTACAACATGCCTTCTGTTTCATCAGATAGCTCCAGGGTGTTATTAACTATGATTGATGGTATTAGATAAAGCAGGTGGGAGGCGTGGCGATCCTCGTCAGAACATAGGTCTTGCATTTGAATAATCAGGGAATCAAGAAGGGGAATAGCCACAGATGTTTTGAAATGATCGATTGGATCCTGACACGATCTTTTCACATGTTAACGTCCTACTGTCGCGAAATGTACATTATCTTTTCCTAACTTGACAATCAGTTAATTGGTGGAAGTGAAACAACTATGTATAAAACAATTTTATTCTATTATTTTTATGAAGAGTCAAACAAATAAAAAAAATGCTGCTCAAAGGGGGGGTTGCAACCCCCTCAACCCCTCCCCTGGATCCGCCTCTGGTACATATGCTACATATTTGAAGCACTGGAGATGAATGATTTTCTTGTGGCTACGAGTCTATGCATTATTTATTCTTCCAGCAATATATGGAGCATAGATATGTTTGTTGTATAGTTACATACGTGATTGCTGCTATGTACAGAATGAAAAATTAAAGGATACAAAAAAAACTAATGTTATGTTTATACCTCATAGAAAAGCTTTCTTCCTGAAAAAAGGCTATATCATTAAAACCCGAGCACAAGGCATCAACCTAACCTGCGATCAGGCGCTCTTTTTTTTCTGACTTCAGTAATACCATTTTAGAAGCGAGAATTTAATTGGCTGACACAGTATATGTATGGTGTACATTTTAGAGGTTTATCTGATTGGTGTGACATAAAACCTAAGACATACAAACTAACATAAAAATATCACAAACCAATTTTTGCACCTGCTAATGAGCTATTTTTTCAAAATAGCTCGAAAAGGCTTCTTGAATGATGTACAGGAATGCTGGTAAGCGAGTGACATCAAAGAGAAGCAAACTAAACTAAACTTCCACAACTGTGAATTAATTATGACGGCATAGACGCGTAGCTACTTTTCTACTGAAATTTCACAGCTGTGAATTAATTATGACGGCGTACACACATAGCCACTTTTCCATTAAATTTTTACAGCTATCAATTAATTGTGATGGCGTTGAAGCATAAACGCGTAGCAACTTTTCCACTGAATTTTCACAGCTATGAATTGATTATTACGATGAAGATCAAAGACGAGTAGCCAGCTGCGCGGTGTAGCTAGAGATGCGGGTATTCTGCAATCGCTCCTATTCTGATTCTGATAGTTGTATTTAGCTATGTTTAAGGTCGTTTATGTGTGATCAATAAACGAGATGCCTCTTCCTGTACGTCTGGTTTTATTACTTGTACTAAGTTAGAAATTATTTTGTTTTTGTTTTACTGCAGGGTGATTAGACAACAAAACTAACAGTAGTCTCTAACTTCTCAGGACCCAGACCTCTCTCCTCCATCGTGTACCGTGATAAACCAAACTGGAACACGCGCAAGTGTACACGCTAGACCAGAGTGCGTGTTACTAAATCACGTGTCAAGCACATGTCATTTTTAGTGATGCTGGAGAAGGACTTCTGTCAATAACAACACGAGACAATCGCAATGACACTTTTAAAGGTACGAGAACTAGTGAGTTAGTGTGAGCAGTCTGTAGAACGTTTGCGCCCATGTGTTTCTCAGCAAGAGATAATTATTTTCTCTTGGCTTCTTGTAATATATCAAACACGAGGAAGAGTGTTTCATCAGGATATCCAAACACTGAGAAGTGGGTTAAAAACGAAGCGCAGTAAGGATAAATATCCTAATGAAACACTCTTATGAGTGTTTGATATTGTTTCTCAATCTGATAGATCATTAAATACGTAGAAAACGAAGGAATAAAATCGCCAAAATCTATGCTAATTAAGACCAGGTATCCAAACCTCCTTCACGGTAGTGAGTTCCTTTGCGTTCTCGTCATAAAATTATTAATAAATTATTGGTTTGAAATGTAGATGTTACTTTCAAAAACGCCTTTTGTCTCTCAAAGGACGAACAAATTTATGTCTTTTTGTCCTAAAAACTGAAATAATATCGTTTTTCACTTCAAGAGGTGGGTGCTCTTCACTCTACTATACCTCTATTATACAAACCAATTTTTCATGGCTGTTTTGCATTAGCGTGAACTGAAAATAAAAACCTCTCTTTCGGTCCTGGAACTGGCTAAGTTTTTGTTTTATTTGGGGAGGGGGAGTGGCGGAGGTGGGGGGGAGTGGTAAGGTTAGAGAGCAGAACACTGTAGTGTTAGAGGGTGAAAATGAGAGGAAAAGAAGTGCAAACAAATTTGTTTTCAGCTTTCTCTATAATCATCGTCAAGTTAATCCAGACAGACTGAATTTCGATTGTTGATGCAAACTATCTTTAGAGTTAATTTCCCTTTATTAAGATTGTTTGGTTGTTCTTTCCTTTTTCAGTCGGTGCGTTCATCCAGGGTGCAGTCAACACATCCATCCCAGCATCCTTCACGTCTAACTTACTGTTGCAATTCCAGAGTTCTTTTCGTTGGTCTTGACCTCGTACGAAACATGGGTAGTTGTTCTGTCAGCCTTGTCCCTGACATTGTGTCCCTTAGAGCCAAACCGAGCACCACAGCTGTGAACCTTTATCCTGGAAACACCACCAAGCTTCCTTTTACACTCACCAACCTCGGTTCCAAAGGTGCTTTTTCGTTTGAAGTGACTAAAGCACCCGAACTCATCAGCTACGTTATTCCCTCCAGTGTCGCTCTGGAACCAAATGCCAGTACAGCTGGACACGTGATTATAAAGTCACGTGGTGAGACTAATGAGGTGCAGAAATTGACGGTGAAAGCTGTTTCGCAATCAAACAATGTCAACGTGAAGAGGTGACATTATTTGATATCCAAGTGACTGTATCGTCGAGAAACATACCACAAACAACAAGTCCAGTCCCCAAACACGTACGTTTAGAGGCTGTTGTACCCGATGATCACTTCTTTCTCTGTGATGCCTGGAGAAACGCTAGAGGTTAACTTGACTGTGAAGAATTTGGCGTCAGCTGAAACCTTCACATTCCAAGTAAGTTACTAGCTATATGGAGATCATAAGCAGCAATGACGACGGCGACGGCAACGAAAATATATGACTATAAATGAATTGTCTTAACGAGCAAAACAATGATTATACACGTTCATTATAGATTTCGTAAACTCCTTTCCTGTTCCCTGAACCGTACGGAACTGTACGGAGAGCGTGAACACACGAAAGGCAATTTCCTTATTTTCTCAGCTGAAATGCCATCCTTACGACAAAATGAACAAGTTAGAAGAATGGGAAGTTTGATGTTGTGTTCCTCCCTTCCCCCCCCCCCCCCCCCTTAGGTCTTTGTTGCTTTTGCACCAATGTACGGACAAGAACACTTTTGCCTATGAAAGTACTAAAGGGAAACACTAAAATGAACCACATTAGAATATCTCTTGCTGGGCATGGCTTAATTTATAATTTCAAATTTTTATTGGCGATAACAATGAAGTTGAACCTACTCAGGATGTTGAAAAAACCGTGGGTTTCTTGCATGTTTTGTTATTAACTTGTTTGGCTTTCATTAACTTTAAAATAGGTTGGTCTTAACTTCTAAACTGATGCTAGTAACCACTAGTAACGTTCGCACTCCTTTGAGCTCGGATGAACCGAGTTATTGAATTCATTTTTATCTCGTACAGGAGAAATATTATTGTTGTTGTTTTCATCTGCAGTCTTATTTTCTCTATTTAACAGGTGCGCAGTAATCAATCTTTTATTAATGGCACCGTTCAACCCTCACCAGTCCCTCTCAAAACAATGCAATCCACTTTCTGCTTACTAGTCCTGATGTCTGACCCAGACGCCACTGCAGACACCGTCACGCAAATAAACGTCATGGCCACACCCGCGTCACACAACGCCGACGTAAAACAGTTGCAAGTTTTCTCTTTGATTGTAGCCGTCGATCGCAGACTCCCATCTAAGACGGAAAACTTGGAGAAGGAAAACAAGCTTGCAACCTGGCACATTATCATTATCGCCATGATCGCAGTCTTATGTTCTCTGTTGGTCCTGCTTCTTGTTATTGTACTAGTTTACCCAGAGTGAAACATAATTCATGGTTCCCAAGAAAATCTGCTGAAAATAACATTAATCGTGGGTACAGCACAAACATTGAGTTACAGCTCAATAAATTCGAAGAAGTCATTTATCTGCAATCGTAGTTAGAGAAAGTTCCACGGTTTTAGGCCTACGTGTAGACTCAAGCTTTTCTTAGTGGCATCAAACTTCAAACAGTCCAAACATGGCCATTAGAACTGGAGATATTATTATAAGTATTATGTGAATTTAGTTATAGTCAGGACTTCCTCCTTTAGAAACCTAACACCTTTAATTTTCCAGGAGGGGGGAGTAAATTCGTTATTTTTGCGCATCGTCAAAAGTTCGCGAAATTGAAACCAGCGAAAATTAATCCACATAAAGGATGTATGGCAGAAAATCAACGTAATGAGGTTATCAAAAACCCTGCCCCACTTCGATCAGAAGACCGGATGCTGGTGAAGGTGAACCGACGAAGAAGAGACAAAACTTGTGGTGTGGGTATTGTTGTTATTTTTTAATCTTTTGTGTTACGTCTCATTATTTTGGTGATTTCAACATCTCCCCGCAACACCAAGAACCAGCCGTTTATTTTTGAATACAGGCATACTGGCACACAGACAGTTTTCAGTACATTCAGTAATTTCAGCAACATTTGTTTGACAAGTGAGATATATTACCAGGGGGTCGAAACGTGAAACTCTCCTTATCATTCACCTAAACACCATGACTCAATCCACTGCCAACTTTCCGCTTCGACGTTTCGTCTCCATGAAGTAAAAAGACAAAATGATCGGAATTACATAGAAGATAAAATGCAAAGATTGTTGCCATCATTTTCTGTTTTTTGGTTAAATTTCTCAGAAAACTTATTTCAAGAGGTGAAAAATGCAGTTAGGTATTTGAAAGGCCAGTTAATTCATTTTTGGTTTCACCTTAATTTCAGGTCCGGACTAGCCAGACCATTTAGCACCCCCCTCCCCCCTAAGTCCCCTAACGTAACTTCAAGATCATTAACGCTGACAATGACACTTGGAAACGTCAAAAACTGTTTCCATTGAGGTCCACAAAATGGCACAATGGCGTCATATGATGTGGGAACAAGAAATCTACGAGTAGTAAAATCGGGCTTTCAAGATACATAACAATTTAAGAATTCGAAGTATGGCTGGTAGTGTAACTACTCCACAATGGTAGATTCACAATGCAAAGTCCATTGTTTTCGATTTTTTTTTTCAGGTTTTTTTTTTTCAAAATAAACTTTTGTCTAGCATTGAGGAGAAAGGCAACTGTAGAAAACAAGAAAAATAACAGCAATCTGAATTATTTGAATTATGTTTATTGCAGTATGCAAACTCTCCACGGTATCTGGCGTATACCAGCTTTATTAAAGTTAAGTCTCTCTGCCAAGCTGCGATTCACATGTTGTCGAATGGCCCTTTCCGTATTGACCATCCTTTCAATATAAAAACTTTCTTTCCATTATGCAATTTAAAACAAGCACTGAACAGTGCTATTAATAAAAGAGGTATTCAGAAGAATCGGTGATGAAATTTATGATAAGTAAGATAAGAAATTGAACCTTGAATACAATTTTCGGAATATAATACAAAATACAGTTTTATCAGCTATCTTTCTTGAAAGCACTTCTAAACAAGGTTAAATCAAGTCCACAATATTGTCAGGCTTGAAAGGTATTAACGTCCGCAACTAGCTTTTGTCTTGAACAGTACTAAGCTACAATCCTAAAATCAAGGGAATGTCTCTATGGTCGAAATACATGCCGCCCCATGCCAGTGCCAGTCATTTTTTAATAAATTAGTGTTTTCACCGATTTTGGCGAAAAAAAAAAACCGATAAAATGCTACCCCCCTTGAACCACGGTTGGGGTATAAGCAGCTGTATAAGTTTCAATATACGTCCAAGGGTTAACATAACCTACATGAGTTTAAATCGTGACTTTGATCAAACAAATATTATGTTTTTGGACTTGAAAGTTTCAGAAGTATAAAAAGGTAGAAAATTTTTCACTATAGCTTGGCATAACTACATTAACATTCTCTGATTGCAAATTGCTAACTTTAAAAAAATGATAGGCACAGTTTTTATCCTCCTCGACTCCTTCTACCTGGAATTTTTTATGTCAGTCTTCTAAAAACTCGGATAGCACAACTAAAGCTGCTTCACAAGTTTACTCGTGAAGGCGTTGATAAGGCCTGGTAACGACCATTTTCATTATTTCCAGGCACAACTGCGTTTCAACTGAAAATGGTTGGAATTGTGATCCATTGCAATGCCCAACCAAAACCGGTTTAGGTTGAAAGACTAATTACCAATAGAACACGGCCTATTGTTGAGTCCACAATTCGAAGTGAGATTTGACACTTTGGGTATGAAAATCGTCTCCTGAGACATAAATTTTTTTAAAAGGACAACTTTGCAAATGTACACATTTCGTTCTATTAGTCTATAGAAATTTATTGTTCCTAAGTAAATCTGTATTACATCATGAATTATTTGGTTCCAAAAAAACTAAACTGCAGGTCAAAGATAGGCAAACCAAAACATAAATAATTATATAACATGCTAGCCAAAATAAATTAATATACCTACATCTATGTGTCTGAATGTTTCTACTTAACAATAAAATTAGATTATGAGCTTGAGATTTCTATCATGTGATATTTGATGAGGGCAAAGCCCAAATCAACTATCGTGCACACATTGTAGAAATCAAGAGCGAATAATCTAATTGTTTTAGTACAAATCTACTAGACAAAAACTTAACAACAAGACAGGGTCCAGGGGCAGATCTAGGGGGAGGGTGCAGGGGGTGCGCACCCCCCCCCCCCCCCCCTGAGATGACCGAGTCTGCGTTGTTCGCTTTTAAAATTTGTTTACGTCACCCTTCAGTTACGTCATTCCCTAGAGGTGCACCCCCTCCTAAGAAAAATCCTGGATCCGCCCCTGGGGTCGTGTTTTAATTTGAATAATGATATAGATAACAACCGCACACACTCACTTTCTACAACAGGATAGTGAGTAACATAGCCAATAAGAGAACAGCATTTGTGATAGAACACCAATAGATTTATACTAAAAATCAATATTACATATACAATAAAGCTCATTTGTTTAGTGTGTATGAGCTATTGTAGCTCATTGTTTTCCTATTGTTAATATTTTATTGTTGTTTTCAATGCATATGGCTTGAAATGTAGCTTTGAGATAAATTTAGTAAAAGATCATATTTGCTCTTCTATAAGAAGAACTCAAAGAAGGTAACTCTGATGCTTTCACCAGAGGTTTCACATTTTAATATTTTGGTACCTCAGGGAACTGCAACTATACAATGTAATTAGTTCAGTGGCTTAAGTTTGTCAATCACTCCTTTGTAGAGTCTTGCAAAACAAGCCTGATATTTGTTCATTTTTTTCTCCTCCAGTGGAGTTTCAATGCTTTTAACTGGTATAGCTGATATGTTGGTCCACTTATTTCTCTCTGAGTCAAACACTTCAACTGCTAATGATCTAGTGTACCTGTCTTTGTATGTTTTGCCACCCAAAACATACAGTCTTCCTTCAAAGCACACCATGCTTGCATTAAATCGAGGTAAACTGAGTTCGGGCATCCTCTGCCACACATTGGTTGAGGGATTATAAGCTTCACAGGATTGGGCATACAACTCCCTGGAACAATCCCCACCTGCTATAAAAACCTTGCCATTCAGGGCAGCACCAAAAGCATTGTACCTTGCTTGATTTATAGCTGCAACATCTTCCCACTTGTTGGTACTGGAATCAAATCTTGTTGCTGATGACAAGGCACTTGTTCCATTATCATTTGTACCACCTATTATGTACAAGAATTGCTCATCAGCCACAACACAAGGGTGTTCCCGTTTGGTGGGTGGGGCATCTACTTCGTGCCAACGGTTCATTTCAATGTCATATCTGCAGATCGTTACCTTAAAATGTGAAAAATATGTTGCATACATGTCACCCTTTAAAACTGTGCAGGAGGTAAAGTTGACCTCAGTAGCATCTCTTTGAATTGCCCCCCAGGAGTTGGACAGAGGTACATAGTATTCCATAACCCTTGACTCACCCAGGTTATGTGTTTGTCCATCAACAATGTAAATTTTACTCTTGCATTCGGTTAATGTGTGATTTTGATGCTCAAATGGTGCGTCTTCCAGCCTGTACCACATGTTTTGTTTTGGAAAGTAACATAATGCCTTTCTCCCTCCACAGACAAAAATTCCATCTGTGTGTGTCTCCAGGCATTTCCTTGGTTGTTGACTAGCCTGTCCATCAGTGTTATTTAGCATTAATCCCATGGTATTTACCACAAAATTCAAGCCAAATTCAGCATTTTTAGTGACTAATTCCTCTTTCACTAATTCATTTAGTATAAAATCATGGGACAATGAAGTCACGCGCACTTTATGCAATAACTCAGGAAAATCTCCTTCTCTTTCAATCTTGTTGTGAGACACCCAATGAACAATTCCCTTGAAAACTTCTTCCTCGGCACTGACTGTGATGTCATCGCTAGACACCCACTCCATCACTTGCTTCACATCAAGGTTAAGAAAATCATCTGTTTTCGTGACAACAGTAAAATTTGAGTTGATCACCTCCCAGCATTTTTCTTTTATCTCTAAACATTGATACTTGTCAGCAAAATAATAATTAAAAACACAGTTCTCAACTGACACAACCTCTTTCAAGAAATTACCCACCATTGTTTTTAGGCTTGGCAAAAGAAGATAATTTGCTGTTGCAATCAAATTGTGGGCTCTTTCCTCCGTAACCAAAACATTTCCAGTGTAAATGAACTTTAGCACGTCTTCCATGACAGGCTCAGTAGCCTCTTCAAGCTCTATTCTGATCAATTGTTCGTTACTTTCTCTCATGTCGCTTGTCAGAAGAGTAAAAAAGAACGGGCTTGCTGCAGCAAGAACAGCTCTGTGAACTTTGAATTCTTTGCCTTTCACTGTGATCGTTACGTCGGAGAAGTTTTCGTTTCTTCTCAGGATGTCAAGACGCTCGACAAGTTCTTTTCGATATTTAGAAGGATCTGTTGATATCGGCTGAGAAAGAGACTCCATTTTGGATTATGCGGAAGTAAACTTCGTAACCATCCCGTCACACCTTGCGAGAGAAACATATATCCCACAATCCCACACTGTCTATTCCCAGCTCTCCTCTCACTCTGAAATCCAATATGGCGGACGAACTTGATGTCCATCCATCATGGCCATCTTCCAAACCTTGAGGATTTATGTATAAAATTCATACGTGCAAATGTGAACTGTTAAAAACCTGAAAACTTTTTAGGTATGCTTTTTATTCCTATTTGTTTTATGTTTTCTAGGACCAAGTTTCGTCCATAATAGGAGCGATTTTAGAATGCCCGTCCACTTATTTACATATCCCTTAACGTTTTAAAGAACGAAGCATATGAAAACGAATGGAGCCATTCTTATTCAATGACATGCAAATAAGTCGCCGGGTATTCTACAATTTAGCCTAATATTATTTATACCAATGATTAGCTTTATTCAAGTTACTAGAAATACATGTCTCGCAGAACCTCGCGAAGCCACAGGGAGCCCATACAATCTGTTTGTGTAACATAATGACCGTTTATAATTTTATAGGAAATGTATGGGATTTACCTAAATTTCATATTATAGCGACGTATCGCCAAATGTATGTACTGATCAACGCTAAATAAACGTTAAATTACCTTATTTGTTGTGTGTTGTCGTCCTTTTGCCGTAAAAGTGATTTTTGAGCGATTTTGAAGCATAGGCGTACGGGCAATTTTTTGCCAGGGGGGGGGGGGGGGGGGGGGGGGGGCGGTGAACCATTTGCCCAAAAAATTCTCGCAAGTTGCCCAAATTTTTACAAAACAGTAAAAAAGAAACGAGGGTCATACGCTAACATATGCACTAACATAGGCCTACATATGAAGTGAAAATATTTTTACATATGAATCTATCACATGAGCTCAGAAAACACGTTAAAGGAAATAGCTGTCTCTGCCATTTCGACGGCCGAAGGGCAATGATACGATCCATGCCAGTGTTGACTACAGACTTCAATGTTAATAAGTGCGATGTTACTGACACTTTGTTGCCCCATGGTGCTGCGGAGGTACGTTTTCAATCTACGCAACGCACTGAATGATCGTTGTGCAATGGAACACGATATAGCAGGTATCACTGCAAGGATATGTACCACATAAGAAAACTCTGGAAACATCAAATAGATCATTCTCATGCATTGTCTCCAGCATTTCTGAAACAGTCATGTAGCCTATAGCTAATCAGCGCACACGACGAAAACTCGCGTACATTTTCTGCTCGGCTTCCAGAATCTCACCGTCGATTTTGTAAAATTTAGCAACGCGGAAGAAGCTTTCTTTATCAGGTGTTTCACGGGGACAGATATTTCCCAAAGCACCGAGTATTTCCTGGTCATTCCCGCTAAACCCGAGCTCAAGCTCGGACAGCACCTTGTCGATGGACGCATAGTAAGTGTTAATACGGTGGTACGATTCCGGTGTCAGCTGCGTTTGTCTTTGCGCGTGTTCACCTACAAGGGCTTGAAGGCGGCGCGATGGTGTTTGTCTGGGTGCCCTGGCTTCTCATAATTCAAACTGAGAATTGGTCAGCCACTTCTTCATTTTCAGACCCATTGCTGATGCTATCTGCCATACGCTGTTGAAACTTTATTCACTCCGACACTGGCGTAGGGTCATGTCGGCATTTCTACGAGCGGACTATCCGATGACTTCGACCGTCTTCCCCTGAAGATATCGGTACATACTATTAGTGTTGCTCAGGATTACTTTCAGCACACACAGTCCGAAGGTAAACTCCAAGTCCCAAGTGGCGGTCAATAAGGCTCTACTCTCAGAGTAGGTTTTCGGATCTTTGTCTGAAGACAGCGTGAGCAGGGCTTTTACAATGCGTTCCATTTGCCCGTATATGGCCTTTATGGCTTACCACCGGCATGACCATCACGTGGCACTCAATGACATGGAAACTTCTTTAAAAACTGGCTTTGCCCAAATTTCTCTTGCTGCCCAAAAAATCTGAGTTGCCCAAAATCTGGGGGGGCTGCAGCCCCCCCAGCCCCCCCGGCCCGTACGCCTATGTTTTGAAGGATTCTGAGTTCGCCGTTGACTGTGCGTCTAAGAGAAAGACAAGGGTGGAAAGAGATTTTTGAACGGCTCCAGCGCCGAGGCGATTTTTTCACCTTAAATCGCATCGCTCGGCTTTCAAACCACACAACAGAAAGGCCGAAAGATTCACGCTTCTTCTCGTACCTCTCGATCGAAAATCCGTCCAAACGGCCCGGAGCTAGCCGTCGAAGAAAATCAAAATCCCACACTTTCCAAGCGGTCGATATTCGTATCAACATTTTGCCGTGCCAGCCAGAAACCGTCCTGCTGATTGCCTCTTTCTGATTGGTCGCCGTTAAACAATAACCGATTCAAAATACGTACTGAGGGTGGGGAGCCATAGGCATTTTCGTAAGGCCGAACCGTTTACTCACCAGACTCGGGTCGTGTGAGCGGCGACTACCAGAAGCCCAGGAAGACTTCCGTTCGACCTTTGTTCGAACTTACGAAAATGCCTATGGCTCCCCACCCTCGGTACGTATTTTGAATCGGTTATCGGCTGAGAAAGAGACTCCATTTTGGATTATGCGGAAGTAAACTTCGTAACCATCCCGTCACACCTTGCGAGAGAAACATATATCCCACAATCCCACACTGTCTATTCCCAGCTCTCCTCTCACTCTGAAATCCAATATGGCGGACGAACTTGATGTCCATCCGTCATGGCCATCTTCCAAACCTTGAGGATTTATGTATAAAATTCATACGTGCAAATGTGAACTGTTAAAAACCTGAAAACTTTTTAGGTATGCTTTTTATTCCTATTTGTTTTATGTTTTCTAGGACCAAGTTTCGTCCATAATAGGAGCGATTTTAGAATGCCCGTCCACTTATTTACATATCCCTTAACGTTTTAAAGAACGAAGCATATGAAAACGAAAGGAGCCATTCTTATTCAATGACATGCAAATAAGTCGCCGGGTATTCTACAATTTAGCCTAATATTATTTATACCAATGATTAGCTTTATTCAAGTTACTAGAAATACATGTCTCGCAGAACCTCGCGAAGCCACAGGGAGCCCAGACAATCTGTTTGTGTAACGTGACCGTTTGTAATTTTATAGGAAATGTATGGGATTTACCTAAATTTCATATTATAGCGACGTATCGCCAAATGTATGTACTGATTAACGCTAAACAAACGTTAAATTACCTTATTTGTTGTGTGTTGTCATCCTTTTGCCGTAAAAGTGATTTTTGAGCGATTTTGATGGATTCTGAGTTCGCCGTTGACTGTGCGTCTGAGAGAAGGACAAGGGTGGAAAGAGATTTTTGAACGGCTCCAGTGCCGAGGCGATTTTTCCACATAAAATCGCATCGCTCGGCTTTAAAACCACGCAACAGAAAGGCCGAAAAATTCACGCTTCTTCTCGTACATCTTGATCGAAAATCCGTCCAAACGGTCCGGAGCTAGCCCTCGAAGAAAATCAAAATCCCACACTTTCCAAGCGGTCGATATCCGTATCAAGAATTAGTTGTGCCAGCCAGAAACCGTCCTGCTGATTTGCCTCTTTCTGATTGGTTGCAGTAAAAAAATAACCGATTCAAAATTCGTACCAAGGGTGGGGAGCCTGGCGATTTGTTTACATTTGAACGAAAACATTACGGAAATACCTATGGCTCCCCACCTTACGAAAATGCCTATGGCTCCCCACCCTGAAGTTTTGCAACCATTGACAGAAACTAAACTTGTGTCGAGTGTTGATAGCGGCTGGCGCGATTTTTGACAGATGTTTACAGGTTGCCATGGAAGAGCCAATTGATCGAAAGCTGAAGTGTTGTGTAATTTAGTTTCATTTTTTACACTTGTGCACGTGCCATATATGAATTAAATAAAACTCTATTTTTGAGAGCTGGAGACTTTATAGTTTTCTAATTTTGTACTAGTGTTAGAAAGCTAAAATATTGCTTAATTTTATAACTACACATCGATATTATTGTCAGTGTAGTTTTTGTAATTACTTCTTCATTTCAGCTCGCACTGTAGTGTTGTACTTCGAGGACGTCTTTCCTCAGAGTAAGGATGTTAGTGCCTTAGAACTATACTGCTGAATACCATGGCCTCAGAAGATCTCAAATGCAGAATTTCGAAACATCTGTGAACAAGAAGACATAGTGGTGGAAATGGAGACGGATTGGACATGTTCTAAGAAAGGAAAGTGACAATGTTTGCAGAGAAGCTCTGGGGGTGGGGGGTGGAGGGGTGGGAGGTTGGGGGGGGGGTTGGAGGCGAATGTAAATGGAGAAGATCAGCTGGGAAAGAGTGCATCTGTCAGTGGAACGAAGTCATGAAGCATGATGAAGGCAGCACGAGACCGTACCCACTGGAGAAAAACTGTGGAGGACTTATGCGTCCCTTGGCGAATATAAGGGAAAATAAATAAAATAAATCACTTTAGATAAGTGTCAAAGGTATTTAGCACGCGAGTACTAATTGGGGTCACTTTCCAGATCTAACTGGAATTTAGAAGTGTCGGTTTTTAAGCGGAGGGAAAACCATGCCGAGTACACGGAGAAAATCCTCTAGGAGCAAGGAGAGAACCAACAACAAACTCAACCCACATATGACGCCGGGGCCGAGAATCGAACCCGGGCCACACTGGTGGGAGGCGAGTGCTCTCACCACTACGACCCCTGCTCCCCGCCGATACAGAAAGTGGCCTTGGCTCATCTTGCCTTTCAGGGTCAAACGAATATATAGCATCAGTAACGAAATTCTAACTGATTGTACGCTGTCCTTCTGCTGAAGATCAGTAGAGAATCGGGGTCCTGCTGATGGGCTGCTGATGCGCTTATAACAGTGTATCGCATACGTATTTGACCCTCATACTTGAGTATGAATGCGAGGCATAGTATAGTTGAGTGCCTCAGTATATTTATGTGATTAAATAGAAGATACGGTTTTTTTTTATATACGAACGTCGTATTTTTAGGTGGAGGCGGAGCTGGGACTGCATGATGTTATTTTTTTTTTTTGGGCGATTTGAGCCTGAAAACGTTCTTAGGATAAATGCAAGCTGTATTTTAGTAAATTATAGTTCTGAATAAGAAGACAGAAATATTGGCGAAATTCTACAATTCTACATTTGCCAATTATTAGACATGCTTGCTATTATAAAATGTAAAAAAAAAATACTTGTATACGTTTTTTAACTCATTGTTACCATGGTAAACATAGACGTCATTGTATATTGAACCCCGTTTGGGTTTGTTGTTAGCACGTTCTTAAAATTCTGGCCAATCTCAGCCTCAACATTCTTATGGAAAAGGTCCCCTTCGCATAACTGTTCCCTAGCCTTGAGAATTATGACGCCATTGTAACGGCTAAGTTTGTCTCGCTACTCAGTGCGCCTATCATGAACACAATTCTTTCAATTCAGTACCGGCTCAAAGCAGGCTTACAACAACAATAACAACAAAACTTTATTAACGTGTCATACCATTATAGCTAGGGAATATCCCTTACTAATTAGGGGACACTTAATATATATATATTAATCGTATCAATAACAAAATTCTCGATCGTGATTGGTCATCCGCGCGCCTATTTCTCACGTAATTGGCGCGCGGTCACGTGGGTGTCCAATTACAGCTATCCAATTACAACTTTTTGTAATTGGATAGCTGTAATTGGACACCTACTTTGCGCGCGCGTCAATCATTTGCATTTGAATGTGTTCCTTTTTGCTGTTTTTCTTCTACTTTCAAACTGATAGAAAATATCCTAGACGTTTTTAGCACAAAAGAGTCGCGTAGACTTTTTAATCTCGAATTTGGTTATTGATGCGATTTATCAGTAATTGAACTTCGTTCGTACAATTCAGGGGTAATCGTGCTCGTAATTTCAAATCGACCTCGCGCGATTTGAAATTACTCGCCCGATTACTCCCTGAATTATACTCCACTCAGTCCAATTACTATTACGTATATCTAAAACTATATAATAAATTCAAACAATTATGTATTTTACAATATTAATAAGCAATTCTGTTAAAATCTAAGATAAAATAATTAAAATAACTAACTAAAAGTAGACTAAGATGTTTTCATGATGAGCAAAGGGTACATCCCTTACAGTTATCATCCATCAATGATGTAATGTCAAGCTTACGGATTCTACTTTTAAAGATATTTAAAGTTTCAGATAGTCTGACTTTCACGGGCAATTTACCCCATAACTTAGGACCCAAATATCGCAACGAATGCTTACCATAAGTAACAGCGGTTGAATCCAGGAATTGAGAAGTCCGTTTGTCTCAAGTTATAAGATGAATTGTGACTGCCAAATATATTACAAATATTGCTCGGACATAATTTGTATTTCACTTTATACATCAGTGTGCAGATATCTTGTAGACGCCTGTTCTTTAAGGTAGGTAATTTAGCCCTGTCTATTAATTCAGTATAACTAGAGTGCTTATCCTTATATACCGCCCTAAGTCCTCTTTCTTGTAACCGTTCTAATTTCCGGACGTCACTAGCTCTACAAAAGTGCCAGACCAGATGGCAGTATGTGAGATATGGTAGGACTGCTGAGTTAAATAGAACCAGTTTAGCTTTAGTAGGAATAAGATTACGGAGTCTCATAATAACTCCAATCCTTAGTAAGTCCTTAGAGTCTCATAATGAATCCAATCCTTAGCTGCATTCTCGTCCCCAGAGCTCCACAGTATTTTTTAAACGAGGGCTCTGGGGACGAGAATGGCTTTGCTGTTACAATTTGTTGTATTTACTGCGTTTGCCCAGCGTAGACCGTAAGCTGTAACAACAATGAAACTTGTCTATAAGTGTAACAATGATTTTGTGTAACACAGTAAAAGTTGTCTATGAGTAACAATGAAGACTGCAACAGTGATGCAATCCATAATACTGTTCATAACTAATTTTTAACATATTGTTCAATCCAAAGAATTTGAAGAAAAATTATCAACATGAATTGAAATTTTGCAGATTTTCACAGTTTTCAATACAAAACTTCGATTCACTATACTGTCAAAGTAGCATTATTATGCCGACATTATGCCAGATGCTCCCACTATAGTTTTATGCTTAAAATGATACCGGCTTAATGTGTCCAACCCCGTAATATGAATCAGTCTCAGTAACATGCAACTCTTTTTTTCCAGAGCTAGCACAGCTAGTGTCTTATAATTTATTACAAAATATGTTTATTTTCTGATATTGTGTGGTTCCAGAAAATATCCATACCCCCCCCCCCCCCCCACGGAAGACAGTTGGAAATTCCGAGGGGGAGGGGGGGGTTGAAAGGCAGAAATTTCCGAGGGGTTGGGGGGGTTCACGAGAAGCTTCTTTTCCAGAGGGTGATGAATCACGAAAAGCACGGCGCAATACTTACGTACGCTGTTAAAAAAAAATCAGAGCTCCTGTCCATTGAGATGAAGTTAACATTATAAGCTTTAATGTTTCTGTTTTTGCTTTGAGTTTGCTAGCGCTGCAAGTTATCCCGGCGAAGAACGAAGTGTTTTTGAACGAAGCATCGTCAAAATGGCGGACGTGACAGGAAACTCGTCCCCGGACTCCCAGCGGTATCTTGTTTTCGTTGCAACCTATGAAAGTCCCTTCACTTCCGGTCACCGAATATTATTTTTCTTTGTGAATACTTGTGAATCAAAATCTCTTCCAATCTTTATTACTTATGAAAATGCAAAGACTATCTCCTAATAAATATATAAAATTATCAGCGCTTTGAAGCAAAGGAGTGAATTTCTATGGAACGCCATAACTGCCTTATGATACTTGTTTACATTCTTTAGGGTGGTTTTTTCATTATATGCGGTGGTTACATCATTATATGCGGTGGTTATATCATTATATGTGGTGGTTTCATCATTATATGCGGTGGTTACATCATTATATGCGGTGACTTCGTCATTATATTCGGTGCTTTTTCCATTATATGTGGTGCTTATTCCATTCTACGCGGTGGTTTCTTCATTATATGCGGTACTTATTGTATTATAAGTGGTGCTTTTTTATTTATATGCGGTGTTTATCGCATTCTACGTGGTAATTTTTTCATTATACGAGGTGCTTATTTGATTATGTGCGGTGGTTAATTCGTTACGTGCATTGCTTTCTTCTTGCGGTGCTTTTCCCGGTATATGCGGTGCTTTTTTCATTATGTGCGGTGGTTAATTCGTTATACGCGGTGCTTTTTTCGTTATACTCACGGAGCCTCGTTGTCGTTTGATTTCAAGCGAGGCCAACAACACAAGGAGGCCTGGGTATGAGGCATGTAGCCAGCGACTACCGCCATTTTGAAGCTGCAACCTTTCGTCACTGTCTCATGGTTTTTAGCCAAACATGGAACCAATTTTGAATGAGTTAGGGTTAGGTGTTCTAAGGGAGAGATTTGAAGCTGAGAGAGTCGAACCAGAAGTCGTGGCATGCTTGTCAGATGGAAACCTGGCTTCACTTGGCGTGAAAACTGGCTCACATTCTCAAATTGACCACAGGAGCTGAAGAGGAGCCTGTTTTGGGATTTGTTCTGCACCCAAGTTTAATCTTTGTAGAGGTTTCAGATGTATTTTTACCAACAGCTAACACCTGCGTCAATCGTTTGTGTCTACCACGGCCAACTATGGATGTCCCCTTACCCAAAGAAGAGGACTTATTTAACATGTATGATCTTGCTTTTTCGAATGCTTATTTTGGTAATGTATAATTCAAGGCAAAACTGAAGGAGATAATTGAACCCAGGAGTATCATAAGTCTGTTGAGTGTGATCGTGTGGGTTTTTGTTGTTCTGTTGCTGCCAGTTGTTCAGTTAAGCCATGGTGTTATTCAGTTGACTATTGAGACTCAAGTCACATCATTGACTATTGTTTTAAGTTGATAAACCAGCTTCTCAGTCTGCTTTGTAACACATTTAGCAGAATCGCAGTCAATATGTGACCAGTTTTTAAATGTTGCTCAGTAAAGTGATTGATAATGTGACATCAGTCTTTGTCAACTACAGGCCAGTATTATAAATTCTATAATAACTATAACTAATAAAGATTTTTGTTGTTGTTGTTGTTGTGTGAGAGTTCTTTTCAGAACAACCATATAATAACAGACTCATAACCTCGGGCAATGACACGTGACAGACTTATGAGCTTGTTTTATGCTCACTGTTTAGTTCTTGTTATCAGGTATAGAGAAAGGGGTGGGTGCTGGTCATTTTATTGGACTTTCATTGCAACTTTGAGAGTTATAATCAGTGCAGTCAAGAATATTGTCACAAAATGGTGGTCATTTAGTTGTTTATGGGATACCCAATAAATACCTGCTCCTTCTAACCTGTTTAAACTTAAGCATTTTCTTCAGAATTGGGACAGGAATATGTTTATATTTCAGCATAGCAAGAGTGATCTGCAAGGACAGTAACTTAGATACACTGTGCAACTTAGATACTTTTTCAATCCTCATATTATTTTTTTGCATTCTGCACTTCTGGTTGCAGGATTTGAGTTTCTGAAAAGTTAGTCACTTAGATTAAGGTTGTTCAAGTAGACTTACAACAGACTAGCTTTACAGTTAAATGCAAGAATAAAAGTAAGTTGAAAAAAATCAGAAATAGAGACTGATGATTCTTATTTTATTATTTGATGACATAAAGTAGTTGCATTGCAGATTGCATAAAGTTTAACAGAAATGTCTGTATTAGAGGGTAATATGAAAGGACTACTTTAACAAATATTTTAATAAAAGGTTGTTTTATGAGTTGTTTCTTTACAAGCTGTTGTTTGTACTCACTGAAGTCACATGTGCTTGTGTTTGGTACAGTATTTGAATTTAAATAGCTTTACCACCCTTGAGTGAGCTTCAGTTGCTACTTTAAAAAGCTAAAAGCTACATACAAAAATTCAGGTGTTTTTGGGCAAACTAAAACATTAACCTAAAAAGTCACTTATGGTATTCGTACCACCTTTCAAAGGATTTTGCAGATCAGAATATCAACATAGAACATTCCAAGCGTAAATTCATCATGTCCACCCTGTTGATTATCCCTAATTGATTTATTTCATGAGTAGATAACATTGATATTATATCTGGAGTAATTTTTTCCCTTTGGAACAGTTCGGTCATATGACCTAAACTGAGTTTTTTAAGAATACGAGCCATAACATCCAACTTTCCCAAGGAGGCCGCCATTTTTTGCGAAAATGCCCAGAACCCAGGCCTCCTTGTGTTGTTGGCGTCGCTTGAAATCAAACGACAACGAGGCTCGGTGAGTATAACGAAAAAAGCACCGCGTATAACGAATTAACCACCGCACATAATGAAAAAAGCATCACATATACCGGGAAAAGCACCGCAAGAAGAAAGCAATGCACGTAACGAATTAACCACCGCACATAATCAAATAAGCACCTCGTATAATGAAAAAATTACCACGTAGAATGCGATAAACACCGCATATAAATAAAAAAGCACCACTTATAATACAATAAGTACCGCATATAATGAAGAAACCACCGCGTAGAATGGAATAAGCACCACATATAATGGAAAAAGCACCGAATATAATGACGAAGTCACCGCATATAATGATGTAACCACCGCATATAATGATGAAACCACCACATATAATGATATAACCACCGCATATAATGATGTAACCACCGCATATAATGAAAAAACCACCCTAAAGGATGTAAACAAGTATCATAAGGCAGTTATGGCGTTCCATAAATTTCGGCTTTTGTTGCGGTTGCCTAGCACGTGATAAATTTCTTCCCCCGATCAAATTTCACGTTCGTCGTAAACATCATCAGACTGAACCGCAGAACGCAACAATTTTATTATTTCTAGCGGATAATTGCGAAGCAAACATCATTCAACGGCGCTTGTTCACAAACATTTGTGTCAAAATGTTTACTATTATTTATTTCTAGCGGATAACTGCGAAGCGAACATCATTAAACGGCGCTTGTTCACAAACATTCGCGTGTTTACTTTTATTAAGCTACAAAATATATTTCTAGCGGCTAGAAGCGCACAAAATTCAACGGCGGCGCTTAAAAAGTCCGGGTAAGTTGCAAGCAGGAAACAGTCGATCGTGACTTTTCATTCTGTAATAGCAGATATAAAGTGAAAGTAATGAAGTTGTCTTTCAGTAGCATCGTGTTGCAATGAAATAAAATAATGATAATAGGCCATACGCTACTGTGATTGTATGTTTTAACTCTCAAGCTTTCGTCGGACACCGACATCGTCAGGAGAAAACTGAAAGAATTTACATAAATGCGAAGCAATATAAAGACTAGCGTGGATAAACTCTCGTGACGAATGCACAGAACTGAGGGACCTTTTATTTTGAATATTTTGTTTTGAATCTTTTGTCAGTCTGAATTCTTTGTTTAAGTGTTTTTGTTCTTGTTTAGGTGTTACATCGTATCCACGCTAGTCTTTATATTGCTTCGCATTTATGTAAATTCTTTCAGTTTTCTCCTGACGATGTCGGTGTCCGACGAAAGCTTGAGAATTAAAACATACAATCACAGTAGCGTATGGCCTATTATCATTATTTTATTTCATAAAGTGAAAGCTTTTACTTTCGTTTAGCTTCGTTTATATTAAACGGATAACTCAAAAGATGAGACCGAAAAGATAACAAACGATTGAAAGTCATTTATCGGTTCGGGAAAGAAAGATACCTTTTAGGCTTTTATCAAGCTTTATCACAGGCGGAACATGAAACATGATACATTTTTTTCAGAAAACGTGAACTTTGAACCACAACTAGTGATGGTAAAGATGTGAAAATTGTAGCGTACGATCTTTAAAATGAAGATAGAGTTTATACTGTTAAGTTTATTAATAACTTAAGCTTCATTCACGTAACCGAGTCTTCATTTTTTTAAGTACAAAACCTTTTGGAATTTCCGAGGGGAGGAGTGGGTCCATGTTTTAAAATACTGGAATTTCCTGGAGGGTGGGGGGGGTCACCAAACACCCCCTGGAAGGGAAATTCCTGGGGGGTGGGGGGGGGGGGTGAAAACCAAAGTGCCTTCCGTCGGGGGGGTATGGATATTTTCTGGAACCACACATTCCAGCCTGAATCTTTAATTTAGAAAAAATATATATGTATATTAATTTTGTCCTACACTTGCAAATGGCATCTTCCAACACACTGCAGACACCAGACAGTTTAACCAAATGGGGCTTATTTATAAATTTTCTATAAAAAAATATCCTAAATTACAGTTTATTAATTTTACAATAGACTTGCAGGTCTCAAAAGCATTTAATACCAGTAGCAATTAATATTTTGCAACGAAAATAATTTGCCGGAAATTTAACATCAACGACCTCCTTCTTCCAATGCCTTTGCCACTCATGCAGGGTCATGTTTTGTCAACTTTCCCAAACACGTTTGGTCAGATTATTAGGTTTGACAAACTATACAGGGTATGTATCACAGTTTTGGTCAAAGTGTGAGAAACAAAATAGGGTGCAAACTGCCGAATTGTGCAGCAGATCTGATGTTGTGAATTTTAAACATGATTGCTCCATTACTTTTTTGTTGCCTGAGGGCTAAATTTCTTATAGGATAATTAGCCACAGTACAAAACTAATGGTCAAAAGTTGGCAATAATATAAACACAAATCAATGTTAAAATGTGCAAAATATGCAGTGTGGATTGGCAATGGCTGTCATATAACTGTACCCTCTGTAATAACTTAGAGACAATCTAAATAATTTTACTTTTACCTTTTAGTCTAATTAGTTCAGTTTCTTAGTTTTATAATTTTATTGTAGTGAGGCATTAATAATTCTCTACTGTAAATACTGTAGATTGTGTGATTTTTTGTTGGCTTTTTTTGTCTTCCAATAATAATTATTAGAATGTAATAAGAACCCTCGGCACCATTTACATGTAGAATGACGTCACAATCAGTGCAATTGGTGGGATATCTGTGATCTCATGGGTGTCCTGAGAACACAAGCTTCAGTCAAATTTACTGGGTTTCTTGCTTGTATCTTTGACCTATATCAGGGAATCACTCTCATTTGAGCATGCTTTAAAAGATTTTGCCATCCTGCATAACTTGGTCATCAAAGACTTTTTTTGCCATAAAATGTGCTACTGTCACAAATACAGCTGTAGTACAAGGCCCTCACAGGTTGGTTGGGCTGTCTCATGCTTTCACCTGAGCTTTCAGATTTTTTATCTTAAGGTACCTGGAGGATGCAACAGACTATATTTAGTTAAGTGGCTTAAGTTTGTCAATCACTCCCTTGAAGAGTCTTGCAAAACAAGCCTCAAATACACTCCTTTTCTTCTCATCGTCTGGAGTTTCAAAGCACTTTGTAGGTATAGCTGTTATTTCTGTCCATTCACATTTCCCCTCTGAGTCAAACACTTCAACTGTTAATGCTCTAATGTGATTGGTTGTAGTGCCACCCAACACATACAGTCTTCCTTGAAAACACACCATGCTTGCGTTCCATCGAGGCACCTTGAGACTGGGCATCAGCTGCCACTCGTTGGTGGTGGGATTGTAAGCTTCAAAAGATTGGGTACAAGTCTTTACTGACACTTGTCCACCAGCTATGAAAACCTTGCCACTCATGGAAGCACCAAAAGCATTGTACCTTCCCTTATTTAAAGCTGCAACCTCTTCCCATTTGTTGTTGCTGGAATCAAATCTCATTGTTGTTGACAAAGCATTCCGTCCATAATTGTTTGTACCACCTATTAAGTACAGAAATTGCTCGTCAGCCACAACACAAGGATTGTCTCGTTCGTCGGGTGTGCATTCCACTTTGTCCCAATGGTTCATTTCAGTGTCATATCTGTAAATCTTTCTCTCAAAACATGAGAAATATGTTGCATACAGGTGACCCTTTAACGCTGCACAGCAGGTAAAGCTGGTTCCAACGGTATCTCTTTGAATCGCCCCCCACGAGTTAGTTAGAGGTACATAGTATTCCATTACCTGTGACTCACCTAGCTTATGTGTTTGCCCATCAACAATGTAAATTTTACTCTCACACTGGGTAAGAGTGTGATTTTGATAATCAAATGGTGTGTCTGCCAGCCGGTACCACACATTCTGCTGAGGAAAGTAACACAATGCTTTTCTCCCTCCACAGACAAAAAATCCATCTGTGTGTGTCTCCAGGCATTTCCTTGGTTGCTGGGTAGCCCGCCCATCAGTGGTACTCAACTTTTTTTTTATGGCATCTAACACAAAATTCAAGCCTAATTCAGCATTTTCAGTGACTAGCTCTTCTTTTGCTAGTTCATTTAGTAGAAAGTCATGCGACATTGATGTCAGGCGGACTTGATGTAATAACTCAGGAAAATCTTCTTCTCTTTTACTCTTGTTGTGAGACACCCACTGAACAATTCCTTTGAAAACGTCTTCCTCAACATTCACAGTGATGTCATCACTAGACACCCACTCCATGACTTGCTTCACATCAAGGTTTTGAAAATCATCTGTTTCCATGACAACACTGAAATTTGAGTTAATCATTTCACAGCATTTTTCTTTTAGCCCCACACACTGATATTTGTCGGCAAAATAATAATTGAAAACACAGTTCTCAACTGACACAACCTCTTTCAAGAAATCACCCACTATTGTTTTTAGGCTTGGCAAAAGAAGATAATTTGCTGTTGCAACCAGATCGTAGGCTCTTTCCTTAGTGACCAAAACATTTCCAGTGTAAATGTACTGCAGCACCTCTTTCATGACAGACTCAGTAGCCTCTTCAAGCTCTATTCTGATCAATTGTTCGTTACTTTCTCTCATGTCGCTTGTCAGAAGGGTAAGAAAGAACGGGCTTGCTGCAGCAAGAACAGCTCTGTGAGCTTTGAATTCTTTGCCTTTCACTGTGATCGTTACGTCGCAGAAGTTTTCGTTTCTTCTCAGGATATCAAGACGCTCGACAAGTTCTTTTCGGTGCTCAGAAGGATCTGTTGACATAGGCTGGGAAAGAGACTCCATTTTGGATAATGCGGAAGTGAACTTCGTAGCCATACCGTCACACCTTGCAAGCAACCAAATATCCCACAATCCTACACTGTCTATTCCCAGCTCTCTCTCACTCTGAAATCCAATATGGCGGACGAACTTGATGATGGCCATCTTCCTAAACTTGAGGATTTATGTGTAAAATTCATACGTGCAAATGTGAACTATTGGAAACCTGAAAACTTCTTAGGTATAATTTTTACTCGTATTTGTTTTATGTTTTCTAGGATCATGTTTAGTCCATTATATTAATCCCGAAAAACGCGATTTTTTGTGACCATTATGTAAGCTTATATTCTTATTCCAGAATACGTTCAATCAAACGCACCTTAATTCTTAAGCTTATATAATGGGGATTTGAAAAAATGCCCGGGGAGTTGCCCGGAGGGGGGGGGGGGGGGGGGGGGGGGGGGGGGGAGGTGGGGATGTTGAAGTTTTGAATTGATTGGCGCATAAGCTAATTAAATAAGCTTAAGAATAAATCAGTTACCACTCACATGACTCAGTAATTTCAAGATCAAGTTGCATTTCTCTGCAATTTTATATACTTTCCTCAAGTTCTCAAGATTCAACTGACAGTATAAATTATCTTAGAACTGAGAATTTGTACTCCCATCTAATGAGAACTAATACTGGGAGGGTGCTTGTGTAGGTTATTTTAAATTAGGTGCTGGATAAATAGTGCAGGTGATAAATAGTGTAGTCCTCTAGTCACAGATGAACATGCCATACAATTTGTAAACAAACTTTAGGTGAACGGGAACTTTTCACTTTTGTTTTTTGCTAACATTTGGTGCTTTTTTCTATTTTAAGGAATTCCAAGACATCTTCTCTTTCCAATTTTGGAGAAGCTTGATCCCCTTGAGATTGAAAAGCTTCAAGTCTCTGGCATTTTCCAAACCATGGGTTTGTTAGACAGTTTTGTTTTTAATCATCTTATGTTAAGTTTGAAATCCTTAGATGTCCTTTTTTTGTTTCAAAGTGGAAAAATGTACTGTGTCTACACATTAATTTTACACATAGCACCATAAATAGCCTTTATCTTAGATGAGTACGTCACGCCAACATATCAGCAGTTTCTTGCTTTCTTGACCCTATAGTCTCATTTTGATGTTTTCGCTCATCATCGTCAGAGGTTCTCGTAAACATCAAAATGAGACCATAGGGTCAAGAAAGCGAGAAACCGCTGATATGTTGGCGTGGCATACTCATCTACGATAAGAGCCATTAATGCCTACATGTACCACCTTTTTGACGTACTGAAAGTTGTACAAACTATATACAAGCCACCATGCAGCTGTAAATTCTTATTTAAATATCACATTGAAAAAAACATTAAATCCTGTGTCAAAATTACTGTTGAATACGGCAGTGCAAACCTTGTGGAAGTGTATTAGACTGTTCTCTATTCACCATGTGTTTGTTAAGTGTGATGATGTTCAGTTCATTTAGCTGCAGTCAGTCCCACATGATATCATCACTTTCATTTACATGTATCCTCAGAGCAGTTTTGATACTCACCCAGTTGTTATTGTGCCAAGACATTCAAAGTAAAAAAAAAAAGGTCAAGTCGCACTCGGGCCACGATGGCCCACACGGCCAGAGCTTAACCCGGTTCCGTAGCATGAAGCAACTAGGAATATTGCTACTCCCCCCTGGATGGGATGCTTGTCCATCGCAGGGTTACCCCCAGCATTTTGTCGCCGGTACCCATTTATACACCTGGGTGGAGAGAGACAGTGTGGAGTAAAGTTTCTTGTCTAAGGAAACAACACGACGGCAGAGACCAGGCTCGAACCACCGACCTTCAGGTTGACAGTCCGATGCTCTAACCACTAGACAACCGTGCTGCCCACATGACATTCAAGGTGGCGACTTAAAGAACTGAATGATTGAACTTGACAAACACTTGTGAAATTCAGAGACTGTGAACCATCCGTGTGGAAGCATGGTGGTAAAGTAGTTAATGAGTAGTTAACGATGGTTCAAGTCGTAGAACTTTCTGTCACTATAATATGATTTTAGTCGTCATTTTGCGACTGTTTTATGGCCTAGCTTGTAAAGGAATTATATTCAACAGTCTTGTGTCTTACTTGTTACTGGTAGTTGTAATTTTATCTGAAAAATCCTGCAAAATTCACGTTGAATGTTGCGTGACTTAATCGTCGATTTCATGCTCCATTAATGCGGTTTCCAAGAAGTGTATCACAGGTGCACTTTTTCAGACTTTCTCAGAAATTTCTCATTTCTCATTTCTGGTTACAGTGGTAGTTAGTTTTTTTTTTGTTTTGTTTTTTGCGACTAAAATTTTCAAAGTTGCGACTAAATTTTAGGAATTACTCGCAAATTGCAATGGAGATTTTTTTAATTTCGAGCCCTGCTAAGGTGTGTCAATCTACCAATGACTGGACTCCCTCCCATTCAGTTTGAGCTCCCTGTGGCTGGAGTGCACCTGTTGTCAGTGGTCAAATGTTTCTTTGGTTTAAATTTTTTTTAAACCAGTTTGATTTTTGTTTTCCTTTGTCTCAGAATATGATAATGAATCTGAGACAAAGGAAAATTTTTAAAACCAAAGAGAAATTTGAACCGCAACACATCCACCTGCCTTTCAAGTACATGTATTTGCTTTAATACCATATTAATTTAACTACCTGTCTAGATGGGGTCTGTGAGTAATTTTTAACTCATGACTGCATGAACCATTGAACAGTAAGTTGTAGCATTTGGTGAAAAATTTTACTCAATTGATTGCTCAATTGGCTGAACACTTTGAGCCTGCAATATATAGTGGTCACCTGCCTTACCCATGGGGATAGCATTAGAGGGAGGGGAGGGTGGGGAGTTGGATGCAGGGGATGGGGGTCGGTGGAAGGAAACACCTACAGAGATGCCAACCTCTGGAGATTGAAAATACGGAGATTTTTTTCTGAGGGTGAATTCTGAGGGTCACATGTTTTCGCATGACCTTGGCATAAGTGCACCTAGGAGAGGGGAGGGTCCAGGAAGGTGTGCAGAATATTTGATTTAGAGTAAACAGGTCACTAATTACCTTCGTATGGAGTCACTGGCCAAGTGGTACTTTAGTGCATTGTCCTACTGAGCCAGCGGACTGAATTTGAATCCTGGTGGGACATCCAAACTTTTTTTCTTTTTTTTTCTTTCTTTTGTTCTCTATTTTTACTGTTATGGACATTTTGAATGTGATGTATAATTTATCACATTCATGAGTTGGCTTAAGAGCCTTTGATTAATCCTTGTCTTTGAACACATTAATTGGTAGGAATTGACACAGATCCTCTCTGGAGAGACCTTTACACTGCACGTTGGCCGAGGAAGAGCAAGTGGCCTGAGGTTTATTTTAAGACAAAGGGAATCACACGGGAACAGGAGCAATGGAGAGTTTATTACCTTCAGAGACAACTCCAAGAGACTCTCAACATCTCTGGTACCATGAAAAGCTGTTCATATTCTGGAGGTATTTATATATGTAGGGTAGATGATAATATTTTAATTGAAGCTACCAGGAATTTAATGTACTCATTTGCAATGTTCTCAATAGTTTTCAGGGCAATAGATATGTCGGTTTTCCAGACCGGTAAAGCAGCTCTGTTCAGCCTTTTTCTGACCCTATTAGTATTTATATGTACATGAAATGCATGTAACCACCACAGGGCTGGCACAAGTCTTGAAAGTACCTTTCAAAATGCTTGACGTTTGGGATTTCTGTTTCAATTAAGGGCTTTAAAAAGTCACCCTTTATCCATAGGACCAGGATGTGTATTATCAAACAGATTTCTGAAATCAATCCAAAAATTCTTTGTAAATCACAATCCAAATCTGTTTAATTTTCCAGGCCTTAGTGTATGGTTCTAGGCGGCAACATTAGTGGCTACATATACCACCTGATAAGGATAACACTGCCCTTGTGTCAGTGAAGCATCACTCTGATTTTGTGTCGTCTGGTTTGACCTCCCCAAATCCAGGATGTATAAAAAAATAACCTTGATGCCATTTGTGGAGATTCGTATTTTCAATGGTGACCTCTACAAACCAGACTCATGAGATAAAATGTACTGACCTTTACCTTCCCAGCTTTCCATAACTAACATCATAGGGAGAATATCGAGGGAGCGATTACAGGGATATGGGATATTTCTGGGGGAAATTACAGGGATTTTGGGAAAAGAAAATCCATTTATACAGTTGAACCGCCCATAAGCGACCACCAAAAGAGGCAAAGTCAAGGCAGTTGTTTACAGGAGGTAGCCGTTTACAGGGGGTGGTCATGTACAAGAGGTCAGACCACATGGGTTTTTTACTTTGAATCATAATGTTCCTGTATTGATTTCAATGTACAAAGCACATATCAGCCGATTGCAAATTTGTGTGACTGCAGTAACATCAAAGTATGCGCAAATGGTCACTTACGATGTAGCAGAGGTTAAAAATAACAGAAAACTTCAAATTACCAGCACTGAAAGAGGTTTTGGTTCAAGGGGCAACAGTTTTGTTTTATTGAAATTATACTGTAATACATTATTGAATTTGCATCTGCAGTGACATCGAAGTATGCTCAAATGGTCACTTACCAGAGGTTAAAAATAACAGAAAACTTCAAGTTACCAGCACTGAAAGTAGACGCAGTCTCTTACAAAAGGTGGTTGCCTAAGAGAGGTTTTGATTATAATGATTTGGCTGGAAAAATTTTGGAAAAGTGGCCACTTACGAGAGGTTGTTGCAGATGGAGGTTCAACTGAATTAAGCAACAAATTTGGGTCACAAGAATGTGCAGTTAACTGGATATATGGAATATTTACAAAATGTAGACCTAAAATAATTTTATGCATTGATATTTTTAGTAATGTTTACTACATGAGCGGGAGTGTTGTATCGGCCTATACAATCGCCTCGTGAATGTACAGTGCCGTCACAACACGGACGCCAATGTAGTAAACAACTTGTGAAATTCACATTCCAGATACATCTCACTAGTGGTTGTATCTAATTTACATATCAGATACAACTCACTAGTGAGTTGTATCTAATTTACATATCAGAGACAACTCACTAGTGGTTGTATCTAATTTACATATCAGATACAACTCACTAGTGGTTGTATCTAATTTACATATCAGATACAACTCACTAGTGGTTGTATCTAATTTACATATCAGATACAACTCACTAGTGGTTGTATCTAATTTACATATCAGATACAACTCACTAGTGGTTGTATCTAATTTACATATCAGATACTACTCACTAGTGGTTGTATCTAATTTACATATCAGATACAACTCACTAGTGGTTGTATCTAATTTACATATCAGATACAACTCACTAGTGGTTGTATCTAATTTACATTCCAGATACAACTCACTAGTGGTTGTATCTGATTTACATTCCAGATACAACTCACTAGTGGTTGTATCTAATTTACATATCAGATACAACTCACTAGTGGTTGTATCTAATTTACATATCAGATACAACTCACTAGTGGTTGTATCTAATTTACATATCAGATACTACTCACTAGTGGTTGTATCTAATTTACATATCAGATACAACTCACTAGTGGTTGTATCTAATTTACATATCAGATACAACTCACTAGTGGTTGTATCTAATTTTCATATCAGATACAACTCACTAGTGGTTGTATCTAATTTACATATCAGATACAACTCACTAGTGAGTTGTATCTGGATTACAGGGTAACCATGTCATTGGAGTGGCTCATTTCTATTTGTTAGTACCCTTATGAATTATTAATGAATTTTACAATTAGTGTTATCAATCAATTAAATTTTAAAGGATTATCAAAATTATCTGACTGTTCTTTTATTATTTTTTTGTAGGACATCGCGGTCTTCAAAACACAGCGTCAGTTTGTGGAAGGTATGCTGTATACCTAAGGCTTTATAACCCAGCTTGTATTTTCCTGGCAAAAAACTGGCATATTTTTCAACAACTTGCAGAGGTTGTTGAATTCCTTGAGGTTTTCCTGCTCAGAGACAATGGAGTAGATTCACTGTGTCAGCTTCTGCAAGCATTTGCATCAAAGAGACTGAAGTCCGTTGGATTCTGTTTTTGCAAAGTCAGTAGTGTTCGTTTGTGGAATAGAATCATTGGTTCCTTGTCACAAGTTCCTGTAAGCCATCAAAATGGTTCCAGTATTTATCCTGGATTAGAAAAGAATCTAACTGTTGCGAAAAAAGTGTCAGCTGAAAACGATGATAATAAGCCACATGCCAACCAAGCATGCAGTATGACTCCAAATGGTACTTTAGCTGGTGGTAGCGCAAATGAAAATGAAAACTCTGCAATGTGTCAAAACATCTTAGACGATCTGGATATTTATGAGTTTGCTGACAGTAGTGATAACTACTTGTCGTTTCTGCAAAGTGGAGATCAGAGATTTAGAAGCACTGCCACAGAAATGAGCACTGTAAGGTCTGATAGATGCTTGCATCAGTCGGGTACAAGTGAAACTACTACAGGCATTAGTTCAGATCTCTACGATGAAGTTTTTGGCTGCTGTAACTGTGGACAATCAGGAGAAACCCCAAAGGAACTCATTCAAATTAACCAGGGGCAACAACAGACAGATTTAAGTCCAGAGCAGTACCAAATTATCTCTAAACCTGTGAGGCCACAATCACAGCTACTCTGTTTGTCAAATGAATGCTCTTTAGTTCACTTTGAGCTGGTGGCATTTTGGCTTCATCAAGACTTAATTGAATTGTTTGTAAATAGTATAAAACATTGGTTAAATCTGGAGTCACTAACACTTGAAGACAATGGTCTTGGCTTGCCGCATCCAAGCTCATCACAAAAGCTCATGGACACTCTCTTCTTTCTCTGCTCTAAAGGGCGACTGCAGTGCCTCAAAATCACAAATAATCTTGTGCGTGATAATGATGCAAAATTTCTTGTTGAGAAAATGATTGGCTCATTCTGCAGCGAGTGTAACCTCAACTCCAAGTCCCTGACAAAGCTTACATTTTCTTCCCATCAAATTTCTGAATCTTTTTCTGCACTTATAGGAAGAGCAATAAGAGATGTTTGTTACTGTAAATCAAGGAACATCTCTTGTTTGACCGAGGTGTTACAACCATTATCTTCTACAAGGAAATCCAGGAGAAAAGATGGCAAAGATGGTATAAATTGGAAAGAGATGCCAGGTGCCAATTCAAGTCAAGATTTGTCTGAAAGGTCTTTGTCGTGCAGTTGCTATGATTTGACAGCAATTGTGGGCATCCAAGAGCTACGGTTGACATGTCCAATCGGAGATAGAGGAGCAAGCTTGATTGCTGATGGTCTGCAAACAAATAGCTCACTTAATTCCCTGAGCTTGGTTAAGTGTAATATCTCAACTGCAGGGCTAGGAGACATTTTTCAAGCTTTGTTAGGTTAGATTTTTGGATATTAAAAACATGTGTTATTACATGTACATGTACCATATGGCCTCACAGCTGGTGCTGTTCTGCAAAAACAATCCTACAAGCTATTGTTTGTAGGGGTGGGCAGAGTGATGAGTTGGTTGGTAAAAAGCCATGCAGCACCCTCCACCCAATCCCCCCTCCACTCACTGAGCACTCTATCTTCCCCTTCATGTTATAAGCCAGTATAAGGGGTAGACCTGGGTAGACCCCAAACTTTCAAAAGGAGAACGATTGAATTGACCGTACTGTACATCCAAAAATTTAGCAGAGTACACTAGACACACGCTCCCCAAAGGGAGTGTATTATATATTTTTTATTGAATGAAGTTTGTTTGGGTTATTGCTACTTGCACTTTACTTTGCACCTCAATAGCATTGCTTGTCCATCACAAAGTTTATACCCTGACCAACCTTATGCTGGGGGGGGGGGGGGTACTTTGCAAATTTTTGGGCAGGGGTGTAAAGCTGGGACTCCGAGACCCTTAACCTATACTAGACCATTTTAGCTGCATTTTGCAACCCCATTCTAGACTAAACATCAAAAAAACCCTACCCTATCCTAGACCAAAATTTTGAACGCTTTTAATTTCTTTGTTATTAGTTACCAGGGGTCAGTAAAAATTCTGTACTGCCTGCCGTACTGTTTTTTAAATGCCATTTGTCAGTAAAGCTTGTCTAGAGCTAGACTAAATTCTTTACGCAACTGATAGGTTTTGCGGAAAATGATACTCTATTCTAGACTAAATTCTCTGATTACATACTATACTCTATCCCAGACTAAACTGCCTGAAAACCATACCCTTCACAGCGGCACATACCTATATTGGTACATGTACAACCTGGGTAGAGAGAGGATGTGAAAAAAAATAAACAGTTTTTTCCAAGGTGATAACGTAAAGGAGACCAGTCCACACAGATCCAGATGTTCAGAAAACTGTGGTGGGTAGGGCATGAAGGAGTGGAGACTGGGGAGAGAGAACACTTGTGAAATTAAATTTTTCAAAGAAAGCCTTCCAGCCAACTTTTAGGCCACAAACTGTTGTCCAGTATCATGAACCTATATTTTGCTTTACTTGGTCCCCTCTCCCCAGTCTCCCCTTGTTTTTCCTGCTTGTTCCCACACTGGTGCTTACCTGGTCCTGGCCCCACTATCTTAATACCTTGAACAGGCTAAGATCGCGCTCAAACTACCGACGTTTTGATGACAAGTGCAACATTCTTTCACAAGACCTGTCCCTGATGCCTTAACAGGTATGGGTTTAATAAGGTTCCCCTTTAAGTGGTGAAAACACAAGTACATAGTATCTGCATTGTTCATTAACCAGACCATGCATCGTTATTTTTTTTACTTTCTATTATTATTAGGCAACAGAACGCTTAAACACCTGTCTGTCAAAGGCAACCGTTATGATCTGGGTAGTAATGACAATCTTGCTAAGATGCTGGCATCAAACAACACACTTAACAACCTGGACATTGGCAGTTGTAAACTTGGAGGTACATAATTAAAGTGATCAACAGAGTGAAATGGAAAATGGTTACATTGGTAATAAAAGAACAAACAATAATATTAACAACATCCCCAGACCTCCCTGTACAGTGTGATATACAGCACTGCAAGAAGGATTGCATCCATAGACTCCAATTAAGTTACTGATCCACTCTTTAATAACTGAATCGCAAACCAGTGGTCGGGGGGGGGGGGGGGGGGGGGGTGTGGGGGTGGGGGGTGTGGGGGGTGTTGTCACTGTAAATTCAAGTCATGTACTACATTTTTGGTCATAGATGTAAAGGTCGTCAAATTTATATAATTGTTTGAACATTTTCAATGAGTTGTAAACAAATTTAGATGAAAAATTCACTCTCCTCCAATTAGCAGGACTGTTTTATCACAAACTGTAGCTTCAGCTTTTACTAACCTGTTGCATTCTATTCTCTCTTAAGAACATGTTACTGAGTTAGGTGCGGCAATTATTGATGCGTTATGCATGAACAGCACTTTGACCAATTTGAAGTTGGAGAAAAACAGATTAGGTGAGAATTTTGTGTACTGTACTTTTAAGGTATTGTCTTAATTTTCATTATGATTATTACATGGTTGGAAACCTCAAAATGATACTGTTTTGCTTACATGCTTATATTTATTTACAAATAAGTAATTATTATGAAATTGCTCTATGCTGTGAACTGATATAAATAAGACTAGACAGTGTATTTGGCTGCAGATGGACCAATTTTTTTACTTCAAACTGGCTGTCTATGGTTTGTTCTCTCTTGTATAACTATGTGGTTTTCACACAGTCCCCCCCTCCCAAACCAAGCCAAAAAATGAATAAATAAATCCCATGACATATAATTTTAGCCTCTTTAAACATAAAAGATTAGAACCCTAAAGCCTGGTTTTCTCTTGTGCAGTGAGCACAATCACAAAGTGACATGCAATTGCAGTGTTGTCATTTTTGGGGAAAGGACAGTTCCCACTTGTAAAATACAAATGATGACATATTATGCAAGCACAGTGATGATTAGTACATTGTTGCAAACCCTAAAATGATCCTGTTTTGTTTAAAATTATGTACCTTATAATAAATTATAAATTGTGAAATTGCTCGCACTGTGAACTAAATATTAAGTGTGTTAGGCTGTAGATGGCCTGTGCTTGTGCTTTAGTTATCTCATGCTGGTTCCCACTGAAGATTTCATGTGATGCACTGACCCCTATTAATTAAAATATATATATTAATCAAGTGCTGTGATGACTTTGTTTAATAGGGGATGCTCATATTACTGCTTTATCTCAAGTTTTCACTCATCCAATGCAAATCTCAAGAATCACAAAGTTAGACCTAAGGTAGGATTTTTATAAATCAAGGACTTTTTAATAAAGCAACCAAAGAATTCTAAAAAATATTTTTTGTTTTTTTTAAAAGATAATAAGGTGGGGTGACCATTATCTGGAACATGGATATATACAATGCTAGTCCATCACAGGGTTATACCTCCCAGCATTATGTTCACCCAGGTACCCATTTATACACGTGGGTGGAAAGGCAAGTTTCTCTTTCAGCTAAGACTCATACACTTGTAATTTACAAACTGTTTTAATTTCTTTGTTACATGCAGTAACAACCCCATATCACTGGAATGCTTGTCAGTTTTTGCCTCATCTCTCCAATACATCAGACCAAGAAAACTGGATGAGCTCAGACTGACTGGAAACATTCTTGGCTCCAAATCCCATCAAGTTCTGTCAAGTCTTCGATCTGTGGTGCGCAGTGTGATAGCAGAACACATGGACAAGGCTACTTTATTTGCAGATTTCATTAGTCAAATGTGATTTTGGCATTTAATTTCCTCCAAACAGATGTTTCAAAATATGAGTTTATGACTAATATTTTCACTTGTAGAATTTTTTACTTTTGTGAATAGTGTACAAGTCATTAAAAATACCGTTTATATCAATTCTACATTGTGTACCTTTGGTTACCTGGCAGTGTGTAACACGCATTTTTTGCAATAAAGCAAAAGACTTAGAACCAGGTTGCAGAACATTAGGATCATGTGCAAGCAATGAGTGCAGAACACTGACGAGTTGCGTGCACACGTATTTTTTGTTTCTCGCCACTTTCACAAGACTCACTCCCAGATCCTCATGTTTGTTTCTCATGTTTCCTAATCATGCATTACAAAAGCTCTACTTATGCAGGCTAGCCCTTGATCTTGACATCTACCCATGAAAAAATTTGAATTTTTTAGAAAATATTACAGGGTTTGAAAAATATCCTGTCCCATCATCTGGGGGAAGTAGATTTTCCCTGCTTACTTGCCTGACAGGCAAGGCCCAGGAAGAGCCATCTACCGAGTAAAATAATGATTTTAAAACTAAAAAGTAAACTTTGGCAAGCATGCTACTGCCCGGGGCAAGCAATATTTGAGAGTTGTTTGGGAAAGCTGGAACCAAATTTTTTTTAAGTCTTGTGTTACAGTAAGACGCGCCTAATTACCATGAGTACCCAACAAACTTTTTTACAAGTTTGCCGATCAGCAAGCGCAAATTCAATTGTGCAGTTCCAGAAAATATCCATACTCCCCACACGGAAGGTTTTTTGTTTAGCACCCCCTGTCCCCCCAGGAAATTCCAGTTTAGCTTCATACTTTGCTTCTAAAATGTTCGTTTTTTAAGACCCCCCTCCCCCTAGGAATTTCGAATGACCTTCCATGGGGTGGGTATGGATTTTTTTCTGGAAATACACATTGACAGGCACGCTTCCCCACAAAGTTGAGCACAATCAATTATAATCTTGTTGCTTAGTGTTTATCACTGGAGTGTACATATAAAGTTAGTTACAAAACACAAAGATTTTATTTACTTCATTGCTTCACACATACCTGCAGCTTAATGAAAATGATTAAGAGTCAGCTGGTGATATCACAGAAACTTGTAAAAAGGTTTGCTGGGTGCTCACAAAAAGGCACGTCACACTGTTAATGTTATAGTGCATGGTACATCAAGAGTAAATTTTATTGTTATTAAGTGACCAACCAAGACATTCAGGAAATACTTCCAGTTCTATAAAGCTATATTGAATAAAAATTCCACTGTGTCCTCTGGTAATGTACAATGCAACACACTCCTCTCCTCCTTATCCTTGTCACAGTTTATTTTCGTCTCCGAATTTACACACAGACAAACAAATCCCATAATAACTGTACAGAAGTCCATAATTTTAGTATAACGTAACGCTTTGAAGTACAAAAAGTTAAATTGTACCACAGGCTTCCCAAGCTCAAAATTCGTCTTTTTGATGTGTTTTTGAGAGCCCTTCGGGTGGCCGACTCTACATACGTGGTGTATGCGACAGCTTGTGTATATAGAGAAATGTATGGGAAAATCACAGATTCTCTAAAATCGGGTACATATCTATTTTGAAATGAAGTTTACCTACCTCAAATGTGTCGCTTTATACTTGTGTCTTGTACCAAATTTGAAGCCATTCTGACGCCGTTTCAGTGAAGAGACAACGACTTCGAATAACTTCGCTAAAGGGCATTGGAATGGCTTCAAATTTGGTACAAGACACAAGTAAGCGACACATTTAAGGTAGGTAAACTTTATTTCAAAATAGATAGTTATTTACCCAATTTTAGAGAATTCGTGATTTTCCCATACTTTTCTCTATATACACAAGCTGTCGCATACACCACGTATGTAGAGTCGGCCGCCCGAAGGGCTCTCAAAAACACATCAAAAAGACGAATTTTGAGCTTGGGAAGCCAGTGACCACACTGGAACGATCCAAATAAATCAAAACACCACAACATTCCAAATAAGGCTAATGCCCCACTAATTGCAGCACAGTTATGTGCCAAATGCCCCACTAATCCCTGCATAGTCCTGGGGTTGTGAAGTGGCAAGGATTTACATGTACATTAGTAACTGTTAGTAACAACTTTATTTAAAGAGAGTAAATGGTGCATAATTAAGGTGGACTTTCAAACAATTTAAAAGAATGAATACCAGTGTAGTAATAATTGCCAGTGCAATAAGCACACTAACATGTTATAGGCAATTTCAGTGCTCAAAGTTTCCCGACCGCTATATTTTGCTTACCGACTAATTCAGATTTTGTCAATTCAGCTAGGTCTGGATTGTTAGTCCACTCCAATCCAAATTTTGGAAAACTTCTCCTGAAGATTGCATGTGCTCTTGGCCGGGGGTGGGGGGAGGGGGGCCTGACTCACAGGCGGCCCAAGCTCACCATATTTTATAAAGGTTTGTATGGGAACGCAACGGTTTTGTCTCAAAACTTAAAAATTCGAATGGTATGTGAATAAAATTGACTTACCCTGTTGCTGTGTTGTATTCTTTGTTGTTTGCCTGCTCCTCGGGACGATTTAACGCGATTTCGGTGAGTTATCGCTATTTCGGTGTTCCACTGCAGGAGCAGGCAAACAACAAAGAATACAACACAGCAACTACCCTGGGTGCCAGAGGTTTTTATTTTTTAGTGAAAACGGCGAGTTTGAGCGGCGAAGCCGCGACTACGAGGCGCAACGTGCCGAGAAAAACTCATGATATTCAGAGAACGGACCTCTGGATCCAGGGTGCACAGCAACAGGGTAAGTCAATTTTATTCACATACCATTCGAATTTTTAAGTTTTGAGACAAAACCGTTGCGTTACAAACCTTTATAAATCGAATCTTTGTAACACAATACCGCTCATAAAGCAAGGGTCACGTACTGGTTATCTGATATAGTGAGCTTGGGCCGCTTGTGCCTGACTGTGCAAATCCTGTTTAAGACACAACTCTCTAATTTTCCACCCCAATTGATGAGCTGCCATCTAAGACATTTAAAAATTGTCACACTGGCTTTGTTGTCAACAGATACTGACAGAAGTCAAGTACCCCCCCCCCCCCCCCCCTCCCCCCACCCCTACTATATTGGTATCTCACCTGAGAAAGAACACAATCCATGCTGTTCTTGGTTTCTTCTGACGGATTCCAAACATCTTTTTCCTCCACTAAAAGGGCATCTAGTGTTGCTTTCTCTATAACAACATCAAATGAACTTGGAGCAAAAGACATTTTGGTAATGTCCATAACCAGCCACTGCATGCTCGACAAGTCTCGGCATTTCCTTTTCATGTTATTAATTACTATCGGCGAAAAGTCGATATTGACAATATTTCTGTATCCATCATTAAACATATCTTCACTGAGGGTGCTGTTACCGCAGCCTAGCATCAAAATTCGATCACTTTTTTCCACGTGCTCATGCATCAAATCTTTAAAATCGCCGTAGCTTTTACACCACTCAAAATGTTCTTCTTTTATAAAACGCATATCCCAGTACTCCTGGAGCTTGTAACTTGCATTTTCGTCTGGTAAATCCATGATCTTCAACGCCCGAAACAAGAAGACTACTAGCTGTCTATTTTCAGTCGAATCGCATTTAATACTTTCGCTTGTTTAATTATTTTAGCTTCAAACGCATTAGCCGGCTAATTTTCACTTCAAACGGAGGATGGTATGCCTGTGCATACGCGCATAATTGAATCCAGTCTCTCCTCGTTCGATCTTTTGCATGATTATGGCGGCCATTTTTGCTGCCACTTTGCACGTAGCCTTTTCATGTTAATTGCATCTCAAGGAGTTCTTCTAATTAAGGTAAGACCGTAGACGCTTTCTTTTAATCAAGAAATGCCTTGGTGGAGCGATTTTAGAATACCCGGCCACTTATTTACGTATCCTGAAACGTTTGGTGGATCGCAGCATATTATTTAAGGTTAAGCTTAAGCTTAAGCTTATATTCAAGCTTATTTATCAGTAAGAATTTATTTTTAGATAGGCTTAGCCTAACAACGGAGCTCTCCGAACAGAAACGATGATGATAAGCTTAACTTACGTGAAAGGTCGGAAGCACAAGAATTAAGGTTGACGACCGGGCTATTTTTCAATTTTAGCAATTCTCAAAAACAGTAAGATAAGCTTATTACGCGACCGTCTGCGTAGTACATTCAGACTGCACAAAAGCTCACAAAAACAACTTTTTCTTGGTCTAGAATAGCTAGTATGACTAATTTCCGAATAAAATACACCTTTTGCGTATCGAAATTGCCCGAGAAACTGATTTGGAAATCAAAAAAAAAATTAAACAAAAAATACAGACATCTTTGCGCAACGCGACGCGAGTGAAGTTAGAACTATACAATCCAAGTCTTGTTTTGTTTACATAAAATCGCTTTTCAACCTATGTAATGAATGAAGAAACACGTAAAAATGGACAACAAAATCTTCTTTTGAAAATTTTTATTCAAATATCCGTTAGTTTATTTTTAAAAGCAAAAAGCGTAGCATTATCGAATCGAGGAGCTGTCTAGCCGTGGAGCACATGGGGCCGTTGACAAAACTGGAATCGGACTGGATCGGATCGGACTGACAATACCTGGATCGGATCGGATCGCAGACTGACAAAACCCGGATCGGATCACCGATCCTTAAATTAAATTAAATTTCCGCCAAAACTAGTCACGTGGTGCTTTTTTGTTTTTTCCTCCCCCATTCACTTGGCGAGACTTCCGTTTTTCACTGCAACTACTTCACTCACAATTGTTTTTATGTGTTGAAAAAATGCCAGAACAAGTTTGATTCTCATTTAGTCTCATTAATGAGCAGGGTTCTCCGGAAGCTCCGGCGACCGGCGAAAATCGCTGTCTACTCGTCCGCCGCCGGCTAGTCAGAAAATATTTGGGAGAAAGATAAGGAATAAGGATAAATCCATCCTATTTTCTTCCCAACACTTGTATGGCTATGAAAACAAATCCTTCGTAGCCATAAAACAAAAGTGATTTCTTTCGGGCCATAATGTTTTTCTTTAGCATATAAAGCATATTAAGGGTAGCAATAACTTTTTTCAGTGAATAATAAAGGTTAAAAACTGCCCGAAAATGAAATGATTTTTTTCATCTCTATTGTCCCCAAAATGCATGTCCAGTGTCTTCATTTTTAAAAGTTTTCTGTAGGGGCATGCCCCCGGACCCCCCTAGATACTTGTGCCCTTTGGCCACTCGAGTGCCAGGCGCCGCCAACTTTCAATTTACAGCCAAGTAGTCTAATTTCTCTGGAGAACCCTGTAAAGAGATGTTACTCATTAAACAATTACGACCATGTTTAAATGTACAATCAGACTCAATTCGTGCTTAGGTCTTTGTCTAACTTATGCAAATTAATGACTCTGGATTCTTAGTTACTCTTGAGATCGCATATTTAATTTAGTTTCCCTTGACAATGGCGCCAAGATGTCACCAAAACGTCGGACTCTTTTATCGTTAGTTTTTGCCTGTACATGTATATGTTTAACTACTTCATTACATGACTTTGTTTTTTAGACACAAAAAATCAAGAAACACAAGCGGATATATGAAGAATAAAGGTAGCAGTGTACTGTTTTAAAAATGTACTGTACGGACATATCAAATAAGATATATCTTATGTGGCTAAAAGGACGAGCTAGAGTACTGAAAACGATAAAAAAGCGCGTTATCTTGATATTTTAAGCTTTGGTATTCGCTATGTCCATACAGTACATTTTTAAAACAGTACACTGCTATCGTACCTTTCTTCTTCGTATTCCCGCTTGTGTTTCCTGACTTTTGCATCTAAAAAAAAAGAACATTTAACGAAGTAGTTGCAATGAAAAACAAGTGCTGCCAAGTGAATGGGGGAGGAAAAAGCAAAAACAGTGCAGTAACATCTCATAACAAGCTACTTACTTGTCTCTGCACCATTCTGATTTACAGATACCATGTGACCAGTTTTGGCGGAAATTTAAGGCGATGCTACGTTCTGTGATCCGATCCGGGTTTTCTCAGTCCGCGATCCGATCCGATCCGGGTTTTGTCAGTCTGATCTGATCCAGTCCGATCCGGTCCGGCCCGGTCCGATCCAGATTTTGTCAATGGCCAGCACATGGCGAAATTCAAGATGTCAATCCGACTGAATTTGAGCACGTTTTACAAACATTTCTCCAAAACTAACGAGAACACAAAGAAAAAGTCAATCACAAATTGATATCAACATAAATTCCCATAGACAAATGTAATTTATTTTATCGTTAAGTCCCTCGGCTGCTTGAAAATTCTTTAAAATTCTGCTTCTTTGGTTCTGACTTTCAAAGAAAATATTGCCCCACATTGATAAAAACGTATGAAGGTTTAAAAATAAGCGTATCTCTATATCCCTCCAAAAACGCTTGACTTGCAGAGTTACGCAGCCACAAAATAAATGCGGTCTTGACCACTGTTTGAGAAATTTCAAACCTGTCTTGAGTAGAAAATCAAGAAAAAATGCAGAGAAAAACGATTTTGCTAACCGTTTTCTCCACTAAACACAACAAAAGTGTTTACTGTAGCTGACGTGAAATTGGTTGTGTAGCCACGGGCGGGACACATGCAAAAAACCATGCCTCGTTGTGGTTTCAAAATTGCTAAGATCCCGGATGTTGCATGGTGTTGTACACGCATGCACCCTGTGCGATGTTGCGCCCACGATCTAACCCAGCACGACATCGCAGCCGCCAAACATTCCACTAGCCATGACCATGATAATTGATGGGCATGGGTTCTATGAAAGAGAAACCATCCATATTCAATGACATGCAAATAACTGGCTGGGTAGAAGTCCCTATGGTTCTCGGGAAGCTTATGTTTAGATTTCAATTTATTTATTTCTCTGATCTGTCAGATAGCAAGTAATAGAATGATAGAGAAGACTTTTTTTTTTTTTTTTTTTTTATTTATTTTTTTTTTTTAAATTCCATTTTTATTTTATTTTTTTTATTTTTACCACACAAGTAATAACCAAAGAGAATACAATAGAATAATTTAAATAATTTACAAAGACAAATTGGCAGGGAGACCAAAAAGAAACTACAAAGCTTATACATGTTTTGGCCTCCTTTTTTTTTTTTTTTTTTTTTTTTTTTTTAAATATATATTTTATTAGTTTCCAAGTACAGACGTTTACAATGTTTTATGGTTGAAAGACAACAACAACAACAAAAATACATCACAATAAAGACAATAATCCTCCTTAACTAAAGCAAAATAATAAAAAAATAAATAAAAAGAACATACAATATACGTATATAAAAAAGTAATTTTTCCTCAATATCGCTTTACAGGTTATATTATTAAAAAAAAAAAAAAAAAAGAAAGGGAGCAAAAATTGGTATACATAGATGAAAGAAGGTGGAGGTTTTTACATGGTTTTCTATTTAGGAAGTACGTCAAGACTTGGTGTTACGGTGTTATAAAGCGAGAAGAAAGAAGAGAAGTTTTCTATTTTTGGTAAATTATTGCGCATTTTGCATACCCAGATAAAGAATCTGGCAACCAAGAGATAAAAGTTTTGATGCTCCCAATGCAACTCATCTGGCTTTAAACCCAATACTAAAGATGACGATAAATTGAGTGTATTTGAAGCTTCTGTGCGATTAGCTAACCATTGTTTAAAGTCTTGCCAAAAAAGAATGGTTTCGCTACAGGTCCAGAAATTTTGGCAAAAAGTGCACTGCTCGTTATCCTATGATAGAGAAGACAGCTGAGTGGCATTATTTTATCCTTGAGGAGTTATAGTCTTCTTTCTCTTAATTCACACTGATTCTAGCTCGAAGATTATTTGTTTAGTTTTTATTCGCTGTGAATAATAAACAAGTTTTAGGTTGGGGAGGGAGGGGAGGGAGGGGAGGGAGAGGAGGTTGGGGAGTTGGACACAAGGGGTGGGGGGTCAGTGAACAAAACATCTTGGAGAGGGGAGGGTCGGAAAGTTTTGTATTCACTAGTTGGCTCACAGGAGCCTTTGATTATTAAACACAAGGGGTGGGGGGTCAGTAAATAAAACATCTGAGAGAGGAGAGGGTTGCAATGTTTTGTATTCACTAGTTGGCTCATAGGAGCCTTTGATTATTAAACACAAGGGGTGGGGGGGGGTCAGTGAACATAACATCTAGGAGAGGGGAGGGTTGGAATGTTTTGTATTCACTAGTTGGCTCATAGGAGCCTTTGATTGTTAAACACAAGGGATGGGGGGTTAGTGAACAAAACATCTAGGAGGGGAGGGTTGCAATGTTTTGTATTCACTAGTTGGCTCACAGGAGCCTTTGATTATTAAACACAACGGGACGTGGGGGGTCAGTGAACAAAACATCTAGGACAGGGGAGGGTTGGAATGTTTTGTATTCACTAGTTGGATCATAGGAGCCTTTGATTATTAAACATAAGGGGTGGGGGGGGGTCAGTGAACAAAACATCTAGGAGAGGGGAGGGTTGGAATCTTTTGTATTCACTAGTTGGCTCATAGGAGCCTTTGATTATTAAACACAAGGGGTTGGGGGTCACTGAACATTACATCTAGGAGAGGGGAGGGTTGGAATGTTTTGTATTCACTAGTTGACTCACAGGAGCTTTTGATTATTAAACACAAGGGGTGGGTGGTCAGTGAACATAACATCTATGAGAGGGGAGGGTTGGAATGTTTTGTATTCACTAGTTGGCTCATAGGAGCTTTTGATTATTAAACACAAGGGGTGGGTGGTCAGTGAACATAACATCTATGAGAGGGGAGGGTTGGAATGTTTTGTATTCACTAGTTGGCTCACAGGAGCTTTTGATTATTAAACACAAGGGGTGGGTGGTCAGTGAACAAAACATGCAGGAGAGGGGAGGGTTGGAATGTTTTGTATTCACTACTTGGCTCACAGGAGCCTTTGATTATTTAACACAAGGGGTGGGGGGGTCAGTGAACAAAACATGCAGGAGAGGGGAGGGTTGGAACGTTTTGTTTTGACAAGTTTGCTCATAGGAGCCTTTGATTATACTTGTATGCCTGCCTTCAAATACAGACTGCACTTTACTTTCTCAATATTTTTCGATCAAAATCGATTTTTGATCAAGATCGCGATTTGAACCCTTGCTACAAAAATCAATCAAAATCAACAATCACAAAAATTTGACAATCGATTTTTATTTATTTCAGATATTTGGAGATTGATTAGTATCAAATTTTATTGAAACGATTGATTTTTATTGACTATCGAAATTGATTTATTTATTTATTTGTCATATCCTGCTTTTATTGGAATCAACAAAAGCTTGTTAGTTAGGCAACTTTTACTTTTACTTTTTTTAACTTCGAATTTTGAGCCGCCCACTTACAGTGAAAAGTCTTAATATGTGTTAAACAAACCTGAATGAACAGTGAAAGTTGTGCAAAGCAATGTTAATAAATAAAAATGTAAGCTTACTTACACGAAAAACTAATGAACAGACAGGTTTCAGTTCAGGGTTGTTATGAAAAAATAATTAATGTCTAGCCAAAAATGCATGAAATGGTAATTCTCAGTCTCTAGATTTTCCAATTTTCATGGGGGGGGGGGGGGGGGGGGGAGGGGTATGACCCCAGACCGGCCTAGAAATTCGGCACTCAATGAATGAGTTACCAGTAATCGGATACTGTGGTATGCGCAAAGCGTACTGGGATCGCCAGGGGGCAAACAGTGCAAGTCGCTAGAAGAAAATGTACGGTGTAAAGTTGTTTTTTCGTCAAAAACTTCGATTTTGTGAAGAGAATAACGCTTTTTCGCCGTTATTTTATCAGAAATTGCGTTGAGCAAAGTTGATACATGGAAAGTGTAAGTTTTTGTTTGAATAATGTGATAAAATCTATCGATAAACTCTTGCTTGCGTAAGGTTGATTGTGAAATCTACATCAAGTCATGGTCTCGAAAAAGTGCAGATTTAGGTGTGAATTTGAGGGAAATGACCTAATAAAGCCTTTTCAGTCGTAATAACTTGTGTCGAGATAGTTTTATTGCAATTAGTAAGCTCGATACCACGAAGAACATTAGAAATATGCCCAGCGGCGATCATTGTGCTGTGTTGGGTTGTGACAACGATTGAAGGTATTCAGAAAAGCAAATCATTCTTTCTCAGTCACGTTGGAATACTGAGATTATACTCGCCTAAGAACAAGCAATATTGATTGTCATGGGCTAGAGCTATTAATCGTGATACATTCATGGTTATAATGACTACCAAGGTCGGCTCGAATCATTTTGTGCAAGGTTATAGAGACTCAATGTCGCACATCGAAGAGAAGAGTAGCGCTTTAAAGATTTGTGGACGTTTCTCAATAAAACTACTACACAACCTTCCGATTTCCTCGTGTTCTCTATCGTTGATTTCATCCCTCCACAGAGCAATAGCTCGGTAGAAACAATTTCCATCTCCTAGGACAACGATTTCTCTCTTTTGTGGGGGTAAAATCCCAGAAGCCATAATTTGTTATTAACACGCGTAACTAAACAGAAAACAATCTCGACACAATGAACACTGAAAATGCTTTATTGAGTCATTTCCCTCAAATTCACACCTACATTTGTTGTAAATCTGTAATATTTCGAGACCATAATTTGATGTTAATTTCACATTCAACCTTACGCAAGCAACAGTTCATCAATAGATTTTATCACATTATTCAAGCAGAAACTTACACTTTCCACGTAAGTTTGCTCAACTCCATTTCTGATAAAATAACGGCGAAAAAGCGTTATTCTTTTCCCAAAATCGAAGTTTTTGATGGAAAAACAACTTTACCCCGTACATTTCCTTCTACCTCTTTCGCTCGTAGGGTAATTTATTTGCGATGTTTGCCCCCTGGCGATCCCAGAACCCTTTGCGCATAACACAGTATCCGATTACTGGTAACTCATTCATTGCCAAGCCGCCTACTATTATATCCCAACCGACTACTCTATGCTTTGCATGAAACAGACTAAGATGTCAGTTTTGGACCGAACTGAAAATCAGTTGTATGTCATTCATTGTGCTTGTAGTCCTATGCAACATACCTAATAGTATTGCAGTGTGGCAATGGTGGTACAAAGGCATAATTCTTCTCAATTCGTATCGAGCCTATTACTCATGCGCGAAGCGGCATGAGGTAAGGTTTCGGCTCCGTTTTTCTTGTTATTATTTTATTATTACTGTTTTATTTTTTGTCTCACGATTTTGCATGCAAATTTATGCACGCATATTTTAAATTGTGCACTTTCGGTTCATTTGCACTTCCTGTTTAGTGACTTCCGGCTACTGTCACTTCCGGTAAAAGAGCGTTACTTACCTGTCACGACAGCATCTCCTACAACCCTACATACATTACTATGTTCACGTTTGGTATATATAAGACTTAGAAGAATCACTGGTTTCATTGTGGTACAGCCTTCATTTCCAAAACATTCAATAGTAAACAACGTGGTTTGCAGGAACGATGACTGAATGAAAGGAGTAACTTATCTCCAGGTCGGACATCTTCTAATCATGTTTAAAATATATCATAACATTTTTTTACGCATGCGCATGAGTAAAGGCTGCTTGGAGCCTCTTGTTGGAATTTGATTCACTAGAGGTGCGGAGCACGGCGATGAAACCAACAGTCACTTCAAAAGTCAATCTCAACTTTATTCAGTCCGATGTATGGGAGGGATAGCGTCTGATATATCTCAATTTCAAATTTCGACGCCATTGTGGTCATGCAACCCAACCTCTTCAGTTAAAGGGTAGTCCAGCACTTGTCCAAGCGATGTCTGTGATGCGCTAAAAAACAATAGATTTGTCCCGCTGGGATAGGGATTAGGGATAGGGGCATTGTTCAAGTGATATATCAATTGTATCGTTGGCCAATCACAGACATCGTTTGGACAGCTACGGGGTCACCCCAGTTAAACCAGAAATTCCATCTCTCCCTGCCCCCGTCGGCAAAATTTTGCGGTGTTCCGTCCCCCGAGCTTTGCGAGGTTCTGCGAAACACTTATTTCGAGTTCTAAATGAAAATATCTTTGAACTACAGTCGAACCTCCTTAAAATGGACAACAAAGGGTCAGACGCCAGTGTCCTCATTATAGAGGTGTCTGGATTGTAGAGGTAGGGATTATATGGCTTTAATATCTTCGGGACCTGGAGAACTGTCCGTTATAGAGAGGGTAGGGTAGTGTATGAAGGGACATGTGCTCTAACCAAAATTGGCATACCTTGTTTTTTAAAACGTTTCTAATATCTTGGTAACCTTATTTTGTTTTTTAGTTGTACCGTTCTGCTCCAAAACAGGAATGGAAGACTTGGATATTTCCACTGTGGACATCAAATCCTCTGACCAAGGAATTACGGACGAACAGATTGTTTCCAGTGAACGTTGCAACGTGGATTGTGCACATCAGCTCAGGTTAAAGAATGAAACGCACACAGAAACGGAACCATGCATAAAACAAACTGTTTATGCATCGACGACTAGTCGCCAGTGTTTCAAGCAACATGAAGACACCCACTCAGGAGAGCAACAGTTTTCATGCAAGTTGTGTCAGAAGGACTTCTTACGAGCATCAGATCTGCGGAGACATAACAGGATGCATACAGCAGAGAAGCCTTACGCATGCAAGCACTGTGACATGTGTTTTGCCCAACGGACAGCAGTACAGGAACACAGCAGAATACATACAGGCGTGAAGCCTTATCCGTGCAATCATTGTGATAAGTGCTTTTCTCGAGGAGGAGATCTGCTGAGACATAAGAGAACGCATACAGGAGAAAAGCCTTATAAGTGTAAGCATTGTGGAAAGTGTTTTACTCAAGGAGCAAGTTTAAAAAGACATACAAGATTGCATACAGGAGAAAAGCCTCACGTATGCGAACAATGTGGCAGGGGTTTTATTGAACGAACGAAATTAAAGGCACATATAATAACACACACACAAGAGAAGCCATATAAGTGCACGCAATGTGGGAAGAGTTTTACTCTAGCAGGTCCTCTACGAAGACATGAAGCAATACAATTTGGAGATACGCCTCATAAATGCAAGGAGTGTGAAGAGAAAAGGTTTTCATGCAAGTTGTGTCAGAAGGACTTCTCACGAGCATCAGATCTGCGGAGACATGACAGGACGCATAAAGCAGAGAAGCCTTACGCGTGCAAGCACTGTGGCATGTGTTTTGCCCAACGGACAGCAGTACGGGAACACAGCAGAATACATACAGGCGAGAAGCCTTATCCGTGCAATCATTGTGATAAGTGCTTTGCTCGAGGAGGAGATCTGCTGAGACATAAGAGAACGCATACAGGAGAAAAGCCTTATAAGTGTAAGCATTGTGGAAAGTGTTTTACTCAAGGAGCACATTTAAAAAGACATACAAGATTGCATACAGGGGAGAAGCCTCACGTATGCGAGCAATGTGGCAGGGGTTTTATTGAAAGAATGAAATTAAAGGCACATATAATAACACACAGAAAAGAGAAGCCATATAAGTGCACGCAATGTGGGAAGAGTTTTACTCTAGCAGGTTCTCTACGAAGACATGAAGCAATGCATTTTGGAGATACGCCTCATAAATGCAGGGAGTGTGGGAAGTGTTTCACAAGATCGAGCCATTTGAAGACACATGAAAAAACGCATACAAGGGTGAAACCTCATAATAATGTGCAAGCAGTGTAATCAATCTTTTTCCGGTGCAGAACATGTAATAGTACATCAGTCAATGCGTAGGTGACTGACGAGGAGAGTTAAAACAATATACAGTGAAGTAAAGACTCATAAATTCAAGTAAAGTGACTAATATTTATTTCAGCCAGGAGTTCGTTAGCCTGTTCCAGTTGGCTCTTTTGAACTACTTTTACTACTTTACAATTGTTTCAATCTGTTTAATTTGTATGATGTGACTGAACTGTCCAGAAGCTGAATTTGTATGGACGGCTTTCAAGTTCAAATACAAAAAGGAAAATTAACCGTCGTGTGTTTTTGACCGGTTGTTGTCTCCAAGCGACGGCAAAGAAATGCACGAAAATGTAAAACGCACGTGCAGAGGCATTGTTTTCGCTCATAATTCTATTGTTTTGTGCCTTTCTCTCTGCCGTCGCCGTCGTGGTTGCTAAATGTGGCTTCATGGGGTATTTTGGCCGCGCGAGAACTGCGTATGAATGGCGCGAGCTTTTTAAAAATGTCAACAAGTCAGCTTAATACGAGTTTGCGATTTGGGAACAATAATCGAGGGAAGGTAGAGTAAAGTATACACCCCCTTGAAGAAAATGAAATCTGTGCTTGCTTCAACACCTGAAGCGACTAAATATAAATACCGCGGTGCGTCCGGTCGCTTCCGGAAAGCAGAAAGGACGCACTGCATCGTACAAAGCTCGCGTGTGGTTTCGATAGTCCACGCATGCTCAAACAGCAGTCTTGGCGAATTCTTACTCTGATGACGTAATAGTTGTGGAAGACAAAAATAGAAACTTTCCTCTGGAATATCTTTCCTTTGGTGAAATTCTGTAAAATTTGGAGTGCCCGTTTATCGTAAAATTTTGTTAGGCCAATTTTTAAACAGAGACAAAATACACAAATTGGCAAGTAGCGAAGAAACTGGTTTTGTAATCTCTACTTTTTTCATCAGGGAAAGTTTCATCTGGACAGGCTCTACCTGATGCGAAATTTTAGGAGGATTTCACCGAAGGAAATTGAAGAAAATCAAAGCCGCATAAACACTGAAAAGCGTCCGTGTGCGTCCATAGTTCAAGGTTATAGAACACATTTTGGTCATTGCTCATTACAATTTGTTAGCTTTGAGTGAACTGGAAGTCAGAAGTCAGGGAAAAATCGGCTTTCGACAAGTAACGTTCGCGCGCCATGTTATCAGCAATAACCCTATGGAGCCACCTTAAGGTTACAGTGTACCTTCAGATCGAAAATTTATCGAAATTTTTTTTTTGGCGTCAAAATAAAGTTTACAGAATGAACTTTCATCCAAAAAAAAATAATCGAAAAATAGTGAAAATTGACGGAGAAATGACAGTATAACTTTTGTGGGCGGAGTTTGTTTATGAAGCGATATGTTTTTTTAAGCGCTGTTTTCTCAAAGTTAATTTTTCGCTTGTTGGGGACACTTTAAAGAGCTACAACTCAAAGGGAATTTGTTCGATTTTCCTCAAATTTGGACAGAAGCTAGGCTAACATATAATCAACAAAAACGTGTCGGCGAATTTCTTATTTCAGAAAACTTTTTCGTCAAAAGCCATTTCCGTGCGATCATTAATTTTTTTCTCCTTTTTTCGAAAATATTCTGTAACTTTTCACTGCAATTGAATATGGGAAATCGCCGACACGTTTTTTAAGCGCTTCGTGTTCGGAAACCCGAGAACAAATCAAATTAGCAAAATACAATAATCGCTTTGAGCTATAGCTTTTTAAAGCTGATTCGGACGTTCGAATTTAGACGTCGTAAAAAATTCGACAATTCAATTTATTACTAAATGGTTTCCATTTTTAGAAAGCCAGCTGTATAAGCTTTAATTTGATGTCTGGGTTTAGGTATGTTAAGTGTAATCTTAAGACACTAGAGCGGTTATACTGGAGACACCCCCGAAGGTACACTGTAACCTTAAGGTGGCTCGACTGGATTTTTGGGGGGCGATACCCCCCAAGTTTGAGCATTAACTACGACTTCATTAACAATGTTATGGAAAAACGGTCACCACAGTTATAATAGATAAAGATGAAAATTTGTTAAGACCAGTGTGAAATTAACATCGGAGTTGCCATATCAACGTAATGACGCCATGACGTTTTTTACTTGCCGTCGTATTTCTCGGCACCAGGAGGTTTTTGCGGCAATCGCTTAAGGGAGCTTGTACTTCCCATAGCCGCCTCGAATATGGCAAAGATTGAACAAATTCTATGAGAGCGTTTTTGAAATTTTTGAGAATTAACTTTTGGGGGTTATAAATACAGCGAAAAACATACTATCGACATAATTGCCTAACAGCTCAAAAACAAGAAAATGAAATGAGAGGGCTACAAGAGCCACAGCTTCTCTTATAAACGCGGGCATTTTATGCATGGATTTTGGAATTTGCCGCCAATAGTCGATTTGATCGTGATCGTGATTAATGACAGGTTTACCAGGGTTATTTGAACCAGTATAAACACTGAACAAATGTACCAAGGTTTAGTCAGTAAACATTTACCTCAGTAAACGGCCAAGTGTAAACACAGCATAAGTGGAACACCAAGATGGCCGCTCCATACATTTCTTTCTAAAAATGTCTATACTTATTCGCCTATAACTCTTGAATGAAATGCTCTTGCGCTTCGAAATTTGGCCCAGATGTGTAGTTTTAAACTCTATACAATTCCAAAAACATTTTGTAATCGAAAACTGCTTCTGACTTTTGATATGACGTCAGTGAAAACGCTCTTTAGCTACGTATAGTTCAGTATAGCTCACTGCAGAGATGCCAACTCTCCCGGATTATCCGGGAGTCTCCCGGATACGGAACGAATCTCCCGGTCTCCCGTACGGGTCACTAAATCTCCCGGATAAAAGCGACTTTGGATCCTTTCTCTACAATAGACTAAGAATTTAACCCAAATTTTTCCCGAAATCCAAAAACAAATGCGGTTTTTCATCAAGCCTTAACTTCACAAACGCTTTTTGGATCTCAGGAATGCAGATTTCCGGACCCCCCTACATGCTCACGACCCCCCCCCCCCCCCCCCCCACGACCCCCCCCCCCCCCGCCAAAAAAAAAATGATAATACTAATATAAAAAAAAGAAAAAAACGTCGCTTGATTCACGCTTTCGGCGCGAAAACATTTTACCCTCATAATTCACCCTAAAAAAAACTCCCTATTTTCAATCTCCAGAGGTTGGCATCTCTGTAGCTGTGTATAGTGATGTTTATTTGTGTATAGTGATGTACAGCTGTATATGGTGATGTATACAGCTATTTCAATAAACGTTGTCGGATGAAAGCTTAAAGCCAAGACCGCAAGGTAGTATGGGTTAGGGTTAAAAGCCACTGAATAAGAATCCCATACTACCTTGCGGTCTTGGCTTTTCGCCTTTTTAATCCGACAACGTTAATAGACCTCTTTAGCTTGTATGTTTTGTTTTCCCAATGTAGCTCATGTGATGTTCTCAAGGGAATTTGTCCTTTGTCTTTTTATAAATTATGCATACATATCAACGTGAAGAAAACAAAATTTAAAAGAAACAATTCTCTAGGGTAACATCACATGATCTACATTGGGAAAACAAAACATACAAGCTAAAGAGGTCTATTGAAATAGCTGTATACCTAAATCAATAAAGGTTGCTTTGGTCATTGGTAGTTGGGCATTGGGAAGCTATTGTTTGGCGGTCACTCAAGCAAAGCATTGCATTGTGTTCCGTATGCCCAAATGCCAATGCCCAATTACCAATGACCAATTGCCAAAGCAACCTTTATTGAATTTGGTATAGCTCAAGCTGTGCATGGTATAATTTAGGGCAGTCGGGTAATAAATGTCACTGAAATGTTATAATAATTATGTACCTTATTACATGAAATTTTCGCGACACATTAATTTCGCGATTTTGAGGTTCGCATATTTCGCGACACCTTAATTTCGCGATTTTGCGAAAATTTTGCATTTTGACTCACTTTAATTTCGCGTTTTTGAGTGAGACACACTTTATTTCTTTTTCAATGTTATTTAACATGTCCCCTGAATTTGATCAAACAACTTAATCAACAATGTCCAAATAAACAGAAACGCAACTGATTATGTAAACAGTAACAAGAAAGATGTTCTCACAGTGTATACAAGGCACGGTTCGTAGTTCATGGTTGAAGGACCAGAACATTAACACAGAATAGTTCAAAATGATTGTTATAAACGTGTGTAATGGTAATAAAGTCGTTTTTTAATTATTGACATAATGTGCGTCACCTAATTTTCGCGTCATGTTATTTTCGCGACATTTAATTTTCGCGTCACTTAAATTTCGCGATATTTTTTAAATCGCGAAATTCGCGAAATTAACGTGTCGCGAAAATTTCATGTTAAAAAGTATTTCAGGACATATCATGGGGTCATACATGGAATACTAATTCGGGCATAATTGAATCCAGTCTCTCCGCGTTCTATCTTTTGCATAATCATGATAATGGCGGCCATTTTTGCTGCCACTTTGCACGAAGCCTTTTGATGTTAATTGCATCTCAAGCTCAAGGAGTTCTTCTAATTAAGGTAAGACCGTGGACGCTTCCTTTTAATCAAGAAATGCCTTGGTGGAGCGATTTTAGAATACCCCGGCCACTTCTTCACATATCCCAAAACGTTTGGTATCCGGTGGATCGTAGCATAATATAAGTTTATTTACTTTTTCTCGGTCTGAATTATTAAACTAGTATGACTAATTTTTGAATAAAATACACCTGTTGCGTATCGAAAATTGCCCGAGAAACTGTTTTAGAAATCAAAATTACAAAAAATACACAGACATCTTTGCGCAAGGCGAGGCGAGTGAAGTTAGAACTATATGTACAATCCAAGTCTTGTTTTGTTTACATCGCTTTTCAACCAATGGTATGAATGAAGAAACACATAAAAGTCTGAAAAGTGGACAACAAAATCTTCTTTTGAAAAATTTTATTTAAATATCCCCTGATTTATGTTTAAAAGCAAAAAGCGTACCATTAGCACATCGAGGAGCTGTCTCAGTGGCTGAGCACATGGCAAAATTCAAGATGTCAATCTGACTGAATTTGAGCACGTGTTAGAAACACAAAGAAAAAAGTCAATCACAAATTGAAATCAACATAAATTCCCAAAGGAAAATGTAGAAAACTTTCTTTTACCATTAAGTCCATCAGCTGCTTGAAAATTCTTTAAAATTCCGCTTCTTGGGTTTTGACTTATGTAGAAGAAATATCGCCCCACATTGCATTGATAAAAATGAAAAAAGAAGAAATATCACCCCGCATTGATAAAAATGTATGAAGGTTTAAAAATAAGCACCACGGCAAAAAGCTTTTTTACTTTCCGCTTATCCACTTGTCCACTCAAATTTTGGTTGTCTGAAAATGAAATTCACTCATCCAAAAAGTGAATAAATTTAAAAAAAATATGTAGCGGTAAAACAAATTTACAATGTACCATAAAAACTGGCATATAAGCCACATTTGCCCAAACTTTTCGCTAAAAATCAGGGTGCAGCTTATCTGTGGGAACATCTGCAATAGATTATACTTTCTGGTGATATAAGTTGACCCGCAGACTTTTTGAGCCTTGAAATTGAACATTCTAAGACTATTTATTTGAGGTGTACTATGGGGGCAAACATTCTTTAACTTTAGATGGTGTGGAAAAGTGAGTCTTGTTTCTCTAACAGAGCTGCCAGAGTGCCTCTGAGACCAGAGACCAAAAATCAAATTGTAAGAATAAGGATCTGCATGGAACATTTATTCTCGTAACACACGAACGTGAGCGTTGTCTTTAAAATAAATTGTAAAATTTAGCCTCAAATTGTCAAAATACCTGTGTTGAAACAGTGCTCCCTATCTTTGTCGGACATTTTGAAGCTTTTAGCAATGAAGGAACACCGAAGACGAATGTATTCGAAGCCAAAGAAAAGAGTCTGTAAACAAGCGGCCATCTTGGTTATCCTCAGTAACCAGGCTAAATAAAAACATGTGCCAAGAAATTTGCACAGTCGGAAAAAATGGTAAGTTTATGAGTAAAAAGAAACAGAAATTCGTGGAAACCGGGTTAGTTTGCGAAGTCCAGAGATGCTTGGGAAACTTAGAACTCAGTGAAAAACGAGACAAATTTCTCCTGGTCAATTGTACTCGTCCCATCGGACAAGTGCTTTTGGAAATCCACCTGTCCGAGAGCACTTAGATCTACATGTATATCCCTCCAAAAATGCTTGACTTGCAGAGTTACGCAGCCACAAATGTGGTCTTGACCACTGTTTGAGAAATGTCAAACCTGTCTTGAGTAGAAAATCGCAAAAAAATGCAGAGAAAAACAATTTTGCAAACCGTTTTCTTCGCTAAACACGACAAAGATGTTTACTGTAGCTGACGTAACATTACCCAGCAAGCAGAGCCTCTTTCAATGCTAGCCACTGGCAGGAAGTGTGTAAAAAACCAAGTCTCGTTTTGGTTTCAAAATGGCTAAGATCCCGGGTATTGTGCGATGTTGTACGCACATGCACCCGGCGATCTGACCCTGCACAACATCACGCCCATGGAACATTCCACTAGCCATGACCATGAAAATTGATGGTCATGGGTTCTATGAGTATGGAGCTCTGCAATTGGGCCTTCCACCCGCGAGAGCTGCAATCTGAAAACAAAAGAAACATTAATATTCAATGACATGCAAATAAGTGGCCAGGTATTCTACAGTTTGGCTGCCTTGGTTTTAAATATAATATACATATATATATCTGTGGTTCTCGGGTAAGCATAAGCTTATATTTTATTTGTCAGATAGTGAGTAAGAGAATGATAGAGAAGACAGCTGAGTGGTATTATTTTAGCTTTGAAGCATAATAGTCTTCTTCCTCTAGATTCACACCGATTCTAGCTCAAAGACTTTTATTTAGTTTGAAGAGTGTTTTTACATGACGTCATAAAAAATCAAAAATCTAAAGCATACATCCTACAAAGCTGTTTCTAACCTGGTATGTGGACACCAGTGTTATAATCTTTCACAAAAAGTTTCAGGTTTTAACGATGTTTCGTTTTTGATTTATAAAGGTTGTAAATGTGTCACGCAATTCATTATGCTATTTCAGATAATCCATGAAAATAAACAAAATTGAACTAGTTGAAAGTTATTTTTGAATTATAGATGCTTATAAGCCGATTTCATGCCTCTTATAGTGAATACAATATTTTGTGATGAGATTTTTGGTGTTATTAAGACTTTGAATTTTTGGCCGCCATGTTGGTGTCCCTACTTAAGTGGGACACCAAGATGGCCGCTCAATACATTTCTTACTAAAAATGTCTATACTTATTCGCCTATAACTCTTGAATGAAATGCTCTTGCACTTCAAAATTTGGCCCAGATGTGTAGTTTTAAACTCTCTACAATTCCATAAACATTTTAGAATCGAAAACTGCTTCTGAATTTTGATATGACATCAGTGAAAACACTCTATACTCGCTATGAATAATAAACAAGTTTTATCTTGATCTAACTCCCAAGAGTGCCAAACATTACCCTGTTATATTTAGCAGTGGGTTCTTCTACACCGAGCTACACCGAACAAGAGAGAATCAACTGCAAACATCCATTAGTTCCTTTGATCAAGCTGCCATCTGTAACCGCTGTAGTGTGTAGTGCGCCCATAACATGTATGTAACAATCAAAATGACATCCAAGGTGACGAAGAAATTTTTGCCACAAAACAACGGCACGCGCTACAATTTTCCCGCGAAACAACATCAAATACATCACATGGGGCATCATGTGGCTGTGCATGCTTGATGGAAAAGCAAACGGATGCTCGCAGTGGTTTCTCTCTCATTCAGCGTAGCTCGGCAAAGGAGAATCCACTGCTCGCAGGGTAGCCAAACATCAAAATTCAAGAAAATTCCCAAATTCCATTTTATTTTTGTTTTTGTAAAATAGTTGAAAACAAATGGTACCTTGCAAAAGTAGTACCACAAGAGGTTTCATTTGAACAGTCACCCCATAGGATTTCATCAACAGATTTAAAAGTACTACATGTCTCCATATATAACTCTGGGAGTGAAAGGGCTTAAAGTGTATTCTTGGTTTTCACATGACGTCATAAAACTTAAAAAATCTAAAGTATACGTCCTGCAAAGCTGTTTCTAACATGGTATGTGGATACAAGTGTTATAATCTTTCACAAAAGGTTTCAGGTTTTAACGACGTTTTGCTTTCAATTTACAAAGGTTTTAAATGTGTCACGCAATTCGTCACGCCATTTCAGATAAGCCGTGAAAATAAACAAAATTGAATCAGCTGAAAGTTATTGTTTGCATTGTAAGTGCTAATAAGCTGAGTTAATGGAGCTTATAGCAAATACAATATTTTTTATTTGATTTTTGGTGTAGTTAAGACTTTGAATTTTTGGCCGCCATCTTTGTGCCCCTGAGTGGGGCACAAAGATGGCCGCTCTATACATTTCTTACTAAAATGTCTAATACTCGTTCGCCTATAACTCTTGAACGAAATGCTTTTGCACTTAAAATTTTGGCCACGATGTGTAGTTTTAAACTCTCTACAATTCCATAAACATTTTTTATTCGAAATCTATTGTTTAAAGGGGCACTGTCATGCAGATTTTGCTGTGTTTTGGTCAAAATTCACTAAATATATGACAAAGTAGCTTTGCTCAAACATAAAGTTGCTTTTAGATCGAACAGCAAGAAAATAATATCAAGTGATTTTTTCAAGGAAGAACAAACCATAATACGTTTTTCTGCTATTTTTCCACGACTCTTGGGAGGAACTTGAAAAAAACTGGCCAATTTTTTCAAGTTGCAATCCATTTCCATCCTGGCCATCTGCAACCAAAGAAAACGAATTCTAGTTTCTGTGCACTGGTAGAGTATTTGTTAACAAAACTGGACCATTATTTTAAGGTTTTCATTGAAACAAATATGTTTTTTGGCTTTTCAAAGTGATACTAAAAATAGGTGACAGTTCCCCTTTAATGCTTCTGAATTTTGATATGACGTAAGTGAAAACCAAGAATATGACAGATTTTTTTTCATTTACTTGTTGGAATCTACAGCTGTACATGGCATTCTGATCAGAAAGTCGAAAAAAGTTTTTCTATATCGATTTTTCTTGTCCGTGATTTAGGGTTGTGCCTAAATTATACCGTCCAGAAGGACGTCGGACACCTTATTGAGACTTCTATAACGTAATGTTGACACTTAGAATTTTATTTTCAATAAATTTTTAAGTGTAAAAAAGAAAATCTAAATCCTCACTCAGGATTGAACCTGTGACCTCAGCTAGGCTTAGGCTTACATAGCCAACCGTACCACTGTACCACCTAGCTTTTCGGGGTGTTTAGGCCTAAATTTAACTACATAAACTGCTACCCCTAACCTCAACTGAAAGCGAACCAGTTACTTCGTTATATAAGTCTCAATAAGGTGTCCGGCGTCCTTCTGGACGGTATGATTTGGGCTTGACCGTGATTTAGCCGTCTAAACACGTGAAATTTCACTTCCCGTGTGTTACAAAACTGCGCAAGAATAAAGACTGGAAATAGTCCGCTGTGACGTCAATACAAGATTGCCAGTGTCGCGGTTTCTCAGCCCCTCCTTTTTTTGGTATGTGTTGCTACAAACATAGACAACACACCTTAATAGAACCATGTTTCTTCCCCAGGGCGCACCAAAACAATGTGAGGAACCAAGAAACCTTGACATCGGCATTCTTGTATTGCCATCACAGCGGACTATTTGCAGTCTTTCTTCTTGCGTGGTTTTGTACCCCATTGGAAGTGAAATTTTACGTTTTTAGATGGCTAAAACATGGACAAGAACAAGAACAAAACTTGTTCAAACGAAAATAAATCGGGTATTTTATGTATCACAGAGGTGTTTGTATATGGAATGATTGTGTGGTATTACATTCAATGCACGCTATCAGAAAGGTTTCCACTTTATAGTTTTGACATAGCAAATTCCATGACAACAAATAAATTTAAAGGGCTGACTTTGTTATTTTTCTTCCTAAATTACAGCTACGGTATTAACTTAGTGTTATTTTAAAAAGCTACATCGCCCTCTATGCATGGAACAGACTAAGATTTCAGTTTAGGACCGAACTGAAAATCAATTAGCTGTCATTTATTGTGATTGTGCTTGTAGTCCTATGCAACATACCTAATAGTATATCAGTGTGGCAATGGTGGTACAAAGGCATAATTCTTATCAATTTGTATTGAGCATATTGAAATTTGTTTCACTATAAAGGTGCGGAGTACGGCGATTGAACTAACAGTCACTCCAGTCTTGTACAAAAGTCAACCTCAACTTTATTCAATCAGATGTATGGGAGGGATAGGGTCTGATATGTCTTAATTTTAAATTTTGAGGCCACCGTGGTCATGCAACCCAACCTCCCCAGTTAAACCAGAAATTCCATCTCCCCCCCCCCCCCCCCCCCCCGTCGGCAGAATTTTGCGGTGTTCCATCCCCCGAGCTTCGCGAAGTTCTGCGAAACACTTATTTCTAGTTCTAAATAAAAATACCTTTGAACTTAAAATGGACACTGAAGGGTCTTCATTATAGAGGTGTCTGGATTGTAGAGGTAGGGATTATATGGCTTTAGTGTCTTTGGGACCTAGAGAACTGTCGGTAATAGAGAGGGTAGGATAGGGTAGGGTAGTGTATGAATTGACGTGCTCTAACCAGAATTGGCATACCTTATCATTTTTTAAAACGTTTCTAATATGTTAGTAACCTTATTTTGTTTTAGAGGTGTACCGTTCTGCTCCAAAAAAGGAATGGAAGACTTAGATAAGTCCACTGTGGACATCAAATCCTCTCGTCAAAGAGCAATGACAGACGAACAGAATGTTTCCAGTGAACTTTGCAACGTGGATTGTGCACATCAGCACAGGTTAAAGAAAGAAACGCACACAGAAACGGAAACATGCAAAAAACAAACTATTTATACATCGGCGACTAATCGCCAGTGTTTCAAGCGACATGAAGACATCCACTCAGGAGAGAAACGGTTTTCATGCAAGTTGTGTCAGAAGGACTTCTTACGAGCATCCGATCTGCGGAGACATGACAGGATGCATAGAACAACAGAGAAGCCTTACGCATGCAAGCACTGTGGCATGTGTTTTGCCCAACGGACAGCAGTACGGGAACACAGCAGAATACATACAGGCGAGAAGCCTTATCCGTGCAATCATTGTGATAAGTGCTTTTCTCGAGGAGGAGATCTGCTGAGACATAAGAGAACGCATACGGGAGAAAAGCCTTATAAGTGTAAGCATTGTGGAAAGTGTTTTACTCAACGAGCAAGTTTAAAAAGACATACAAGATTGCATACAGGAGAAAAGCCTCACGTATGCGAACAATGTGGCAGGGGTTTTATTGAACGAATGAAATTAAAGGCACACATAATAACACACGGAAAAGAGAAGCCATATAAGTGCACGCAATGTGGAAAGAGTTTTACTCTAGCAGGTTCTCTACGAAGACATGAACCAATACATACTGGAGATACGCCTCATAAATGCAGGCAGTGTGGAAAGTGTTTCACAAGATCGAACCATTTGAAGAGACATGAAAAAACGCATATAATGGTGAAACCTTATAGTTATGTGCAAGCAGTGTAATCAATCTTTTTCCGGGGCAGAACATGTAATAGTACATCAGTCAATGAGTAGGTGACGAGGAGAATTCAAACATAATACAGTGAAGTATTGCCTCATAAATTAAAGTAAAGCGACTAATATTTAGTCCAGCCAGGAGTTTGTTTCAATCTGTGTAATTTGTATGTGACTGAATTGTCCAAGAGTTGACTTCGTATGGACGGCTTTTAAGTTCAAATACAAAATGGAAAATTAACCGTCCTGTGTTTTTGACTTTGTTATCTCGAAGGGACGGCAAAGAAATGCACGAAAATGTAAAACGCACGTGCAGAGGCATTGTTTTCGCTCATAATTCTATTGTTTTGTGGTTGGTGGTTGCTTAAGGTGGCTCCATAGGGTATTTTGGCCTCGCGAGAACTGGGTACGAATGGAGCGAGCTTTTTAAGTAATGATCCGCATAAGAAGGATAGCACCAACGGCCAAGCACGATGGAAGGTCAACTATTTTTATTGTTACAACTAGTGAGCTCAATGGCCTAGACTCAAAAGCTGCTAAAAAGTTAGGGTTTAAGGTGCATTTTGTCTAATTTTTTGAGGTTTCAAGTAATTTGAGACCCAATCACAGGGTCCAGAGGAGCTCTATTTGATCGTACAAGACGCTATTTTCTTTGAATCGTCGCTGTCTTGTGAGTGATATGCGCGCATAGTCAGCGTAGTCCCCGCATTTAAAAACATTGCACCCCATGGAAACTTCTAATGGAGCGTAAATGCTCCCTCCCCTCCTGGGGTTACTGGGGCGCATATTTCGTTCGTCCGAATAAAATACAGTTTTTGTTTGTCAAAAATTGCCCGAGAAACTGATTTGAAAATCAAAACTTGCAAAAATACACAAACATATTTGCATAAGGCGATGCGAGTGAAGATAGAACTGTACTATAAAATCAAAGTCTTGTTTTGTTTACATAAAATCGCTTTTCAATCTATCTAATGAATGAACAAACACATAAAAATGGACAACACAATCTTCTTTCGAAAAAATTTATTCAAATCTCCATTAGTTTACGTTTAAAAGCAAAACGCGTACCATTTAATTATAGCTCATCGAGTTCAAGCTTTCTTCGATGAAATTCAAGAGATCGATACAGCTGAATTTAAGCACGTTTTAAAATCAATTCTCCAAAACTAACAATAACACTAATAAAAAGTCACTCACAGATTGATATCAACATAAATTCTCATCGAAAACTGTAATCTGTTTTACCTTTAAGTCCCTCGCTTGCTTGGAAATTCAAATCTCCGCTTCTGGTTCTGAAATCCGTAGAAAACAAACATCTCCCGCATTGATAAAAACGTAATACATGAAGTTCCTCGAAGCAAGATTTTATCCCTGAAAGCTCGTCTTTTTCCACTAAAGCGGCTTCTGAGTATACCTTAATTAGTATCCCTGTCTTGAGTAGCAAACCGCGAAAAAATGCAGGAAAATAACGACTTTAATTCTCCGCTAGACACAACAAAACAGCTAAAGTGTTTACCGAGCTCACGGCTGTGTGGCCGCGCGAAAAACAAAGCCTTGCTTTCAAGATCCCGGATGTTGTTCCAACACGGCGGGCGGGCGGGCAAACACGCGCCCGCGAAACATTCCGCTAGCCATGACCATGAAAAATAACGGCATAGGTTCTATGAGTATGGAGCTGCGCATCCAGGCCTTCGGCCTGGCAAGTGCTCCGCTATAAAGGTGCGAATTCTTAGAATAAATTCCACACGTCCTCGTTCGTATTCATAAACAAAACTCTGAAAACTGCCTGTCAGCTTCGCCAGAGCTCAGATGGGGAGCAGCTTATAATCCCAACAACTATTTCTCCAATTGCAAGTCCTTTTAAGCAAAAAAACAATCGATGTAAAAGTATTGCAGTGCCTCGAAATTCATGTGGGAAGAGTTTGACACCAAACTGCAGGATAATTTTCGAAAAATGATGGAAAACGCAACATTGGAGATTTGAGCAGGTTTTGGAGCATTTACTTACTAGTGAATACTTTTTAACGGTTCGCACGATTTGCAATCGGCTTATAATTCAGATTCAGCAAGCATTGGGAAGGCTTCTCCCAAAAATTTGGCTTCTTAGATTGTTTTGTCAAAGAGCATGAAGTATTTAAAATTTTAACAGAATTTTAGGGCTAAATTTTGATGGCGTTAATTCTTCCGCATTTCTGCTCTGACCATTTTGCTGAAACTTGGTAAGGGTATGTATTAAGTCAATATGTAAGCTGATTCCAGAAATTTAACACAAATATAACAGCAACATTTATCACAGGGTACGATTTTGTTTAAAACGTGGAGTTCATTTAAGCTCAATTATCACTAAATATATTTTTTCTAATAAAAATCGAATTCTATGATATTATTGCTAGATAATAGCTGTAAGTTTTCGCAAAGTTTTAGAAGCATCGCTTAAAGCCGAAAAGAAAGAGTTATGAGATAGACAAAGTTTGTCAGAGACGAGTGCGCCCGAAATAACAACGGAGCCACCTTAAGCTCCTTATTATCGCGAGTGCTGACAGTCTCCCCTCCCCCTGTTTTTCCGCTCGTTCGTGCGCCTTTTTTTTAGCTGCTCCCCGTACGCACAATGTTAGCGCCTGGAACACGCAGGAGTTCCTCAGCGACGTAGAAGTTTGCATAAAGTTCGAGTCATGGTCAAATAATTTTTCGTTTTGCTAAATTTTAAATTTCATTTTTTTGGGTAATTACATCCCGCCAGTGGTGAACCAGCGACAGTCCCTTTATCAGGTCAGGACTGCTCTCGCTGCAGGTTCACATCAGATTTATAAAGAATCTCAGCTTTTCCACATTGCTTAAAAGGCGCGAAGGCAAGATTAGCACTACTTTCCTAAACTCAGGGTGATTCCCAAGAGTTGCTCCCCTCTGAAAACTTTACTGTTTTAACACTTTCTCACTGCAGGCTCACATGAACGTTTAGAATCTCCTCAGCTACTCTAGCTTTAAACGCCCATGGGCGAAGGCGAGATTAACACTATTTCCCTGACCTTATGTGATTCCTAACAGTTGTTTACTGTACACCTTTTAAACTACATCATATTCCTCCCCCTGTGCATATTTCCCAGTTTCCACAGAGGTTTAAGCACGCAAGGTTTTGGTTCCCAGCCATAAGGTGGGCCTCCCATGGCCCGCCAATCAAAACGCGTGCTTAGCGGACACAAGTTGCTGATTGGTTGAATAGAAGGAACCCAGTACGTTGAATAATTGTTCCGTGAAGCTGTTTTCCAGTACAGGAGCATTTCGTGCAGATACGATCCGTGTAGACTGATATATGTACCGCACACCTCTTGAAGTAACTTGAACTCGGGGATATGAGCCGTTACATCATGATATATCCGTGGATCGTGGAAATAAATAACGTTTTTAACATCGTTCATCCAAATCGCAATAGTTTGATCACCAAAAGGATGACAAAGTAAATCGTGTTTTTTGCTCATGAACTCTTGCACCAGGTCCCCTGATAAAATGAGGAAGCCCTCGTCGATCCGTACCAAGCCCTCCACCTCGCAGTGAACGTAACCCCAATAGAGCCTGCAATGCGGTAATTAAATTAAGTGAGACCACTCGTCTTTCTACGGCACTATCGTATAATAAGTAAATAAATAAACGCACTGTATTTGAAAAAAAAAACTAAAATCTTCAAAGGGCTGCAAACGATAATGTTGTAAACGATACGTAGGATCTACGAAAGACCTAATCAGCCAAAAAATGAACAAACATAACCGACAAACTGCAAGGCTGATATGACTATGTAAAAGAGTAGATTTTGCGAGACACCAATACGACAGAAACCGATAAAGCAGGGTAGCAATCGCGGACAGCTGTTCAGTCGTCCTGTTTGACGAATCCCAAATAGGACGAAACAGCTGTCCGCGTTGCTACCTTGCTTTATCGTTATCCGTCGTATTGGTGTCTCGCAAAATCTACTTTTTTACGTAGTCGGATCAGCCTTGCAGTTTGTCGGTTGTCACTGTATTTGAGCAGTTTTCAATTGAGTGTGTTAAAACCAAAACCAAAATTATTACTCTGACCAATCACAGCAGTCGTAAACAATCCAATGAATCTATCAAAGGTCGAAGCAATTACATGTTGGAGGCACCAAGGACGGGAAACCGCGTGGGAGCAAGTCGCGATTGGTTTTGGTTTTACTTCTGATTGGTCGAGAAAGTGGCGTGAGACTTTTTAGCCAATCACAAAGCGTAGCACTGAGAAACCAAAGTAATTGTGTAAATTTCAGAGACAATAAAAAATCAAGGATGACTAAAACAATAAAATCCGGTAATAACAACGGATAATCATAATCGCTGTCAGAGTCATCCTCATACCTTTTAGGGTACTTAGCCAGAAAAAAAATATGCTGAAAGAAACAGGAACAATTGGTACCTGTTACATTGGTTAAAATTAATATCAGCCACACCAACAAATGGGTACCTTTTAAGGGTTCCTTTCAAAATTCCTGACGATTACCTCATACCCCGGCAACTTTATATTACTTGGAAGATGTTTCTTGTCTCGACTTCTTACTTATTTATTCAAATTCTGTAATGGAAAACCTCTCTATAACGGTCACCTCTCTACCCTGTGAGCAGTGGATTCTCCTTCGCCGAGCTACGCCGAACGGGAGAGAAACACTGCGAGCATCCGCTAGTTCCTTTGATCGAGCCGCCGTCCAGCGTCATGGACGAACAAATTAACTTTGAACCGGTAAAACAAGTTTACAAACTTGTTTAGCCTCTCGCGTATGTACTCATCCACGTAACTGCTGCGTTTAAGCGAGCTCTCTATGTAACAATCAAAATGGCGTCTAAGGTGACGAAGACATTTTTGCCACGAAACAACGTCACATGCTACAATTTTCCTGCGAAATGTCAAATGCATCACGTGGAACATCACGTGGCTGCGCATGCTAGATAGAAAAGCAAACGTTTGCTCACAGTGGTTTTTCTTTCGTTTGGCGAACTGCTCGCAGGGTACCATCTCTCAACAACGGCCGGAAAATTCTGACCGAAGGTTACCGTTGCAGAGAGGTTCGACTGTAGTCGCAAGTGAACGCAAGTCAAGCGCCCAGTTACAAGCATGACCGCGCGAGACTAGGCCGACCAAAAGTGCGTGCACTTGCAAGTTTGCTGGCGATCGCGACTCCGGTCCGTTAGGACACCCTGCGCATGCCAATGCAAGCTGTCACTTTTCAACTTGCGTTCGATCCCGTTTGGCCAGCTGACTAGAGGAGTAACAGGATTAAAATGTCAGAAACGTCGCAACAAATATGATACAATCAATTTCGCGGTGCTACACCACATTACTTATACAAACGACGAGTGAACGGGTCAAGTGAGGCCTTAAGCCACTGTATTTTGTTTTATTACGAGCATTCTCCAATCCACAGCATCATCAGGGAGTTTACTTGTTATTCAAGATGCTACCGAAAGGACAACTTCAAACGTTTATACATTACTTACATTTTAGCCTAATGGGGAAATAATAGAAATTAAGTAAAAAGTGGATGTTCTGAAAAATGCAACATTTACTTGAAGTTCTACCTGCTCTTATTTAAAAAACGATATTTTGCTGTGCGATCGCAAGAAGACATCTCGCTGTTTAAACAAATCATAAGATTATTGCGGGTACCTGTCATATTCAAGTTCATAACTCAGTTATATTTTAAACAAATCCTAGTGCGTTTACATGATAAACGTTTTATTTCCAATATATTTATGTTGAAACATTTTGCCAAGAATAGTTTGAAACAAATATCGTTCTCCTTTTCCAATAAAGGTTAAATGCAGTTTAAGTAAGTTTAACTTGAGTTTAAGTTTCATGTTAAAATGCTTTCGAAATTTTGTTTTTTGTTTTGTCGGCTTTATTTGTTTTGGCCAAGTGTTTCTTTTACACCATACTATTAATAAAACTGAAACAGTTGTAAATTTGATCTCAGTTTTGGTATAAGAAAACGCACTAGATTTATAAAGAGACTATAAAGATGGTTCTGGCCGCAATAAAAAGGAAAAGCAAAATATTATATCACTACAACTGGTACACGAATAAGACCAGAAGTTTATTTACTCAGTAATGATGCACTTCGATCTGACATCGCTTTAACAAAGCAGCCATCAAAGTGTATACTTCATATTGAAAGCTCCCGTGGTGAAACATTCAACTATTCATTCAGTTTATGTCTATAAGGAGTATTCACTCAATACTTATCGCTGAGCGAACGAGGCGTGCAGCGTCGATTTGGCTATGCAACCGTGTACGGCTAGCCATGAATTGGTGTATTATATGACCTTATATGGCCAACTTGCGCTATAACCAGACGAATTGGTATTGCCTTCGAATTTTCCTGTTCACTCAGACAAGTTTTCTACTGCATTGATATGACTTGATAGCTATAAGCCTGGCTAAAGTGAACCAATCAGACTGATGATTACATCCATGCAGTGGCTTGCTTGTATCCAATGGCAGTAAGTTCCTCTGATCTACTGACTATAAAATTTATCTATTCTTACCTTTTTTGAGGGCGAAAGGGAATTTCAAATAACAGCCTCTTCAAACAGACAAAGTAGTCATCATCCATTCTAAGAAAAAAGTCAAACTCGTATCTCGCCACTGACCATTCCATGAGCCATAGCAACCGAAGCCCGAAGTTGTATCCCTTAGCGATCGGCATGAACTCTACATCGCCATATCTGGAACTTTCATTGGCGAGCACATTTTGAACCTTCGGTTCCATGTCGGACAAACTGTCGGTAAAGAAACGACAAACGACTTCTTCTGAAGTGCATTGGCTCATCCACGTTCGGCGTATCCCTTCACGACGATCAAATCTAATCGGAGCGCTAAGAATGGCAACAACAAGTTTTATGCTTTTTTTCCGACGTTGAGTCGGATTCTTAACCTCATACGAAGTATCGTTTCCTTTGCCACGAGTCCAATCGTCCACTCCAATTTTAAAATTATAAAAATTGTTGTTTCTATCCAGGCTAGAGTTATTTTGTAAGAGAACTGGCTTTTGCGTTGATGTTGATGTAGTTGGAAGATAAATGAACGAAGATATCTTGTTACCTACAGTTTCCTCCATATTAGATAAGTATTTAGCACCGTTTGTTTCCCTTGTCCATTCTCCTACTCCAGCAGGCTTCGGGGTTTTGTTACAAGACCTGATTAAGTATATAAGAATCGTAACAAGAGATAACTGGGAGCTTACCACAACCACGAAGAACACATGCTTCCAAAGCATGGTCAATTGAAAATCCGTCTTTAAAATGTCTACATCATTGTATTTCTCTTGTAGAAAATGTCGATCATAAAATTCTAGTCCGCCAACGTCAAAATAGCGCCGTTCAAGTTGTATCCATCTGTTCAACTAACATCCCAAACATAAATAATATCTCACATATTTTGAAGCGGGGAATGCATTGATAATATTCACGGTTGACTCACACCTACAGGTTTTATTCACCTGCAATCATCTTTGAAAAAGAGTATTTGTTAAGGAGTCGGCCGGTTCTTTCCTATGAGGACTTATTTGTTTTCTATAAACCAATTAGTAATTTCAGGGCTTGAACTTAAAAATAAACCCGCAGTGATACTCCGATTCGGCTAGCTTCATTTTCCGAACTTGCTCTTCAAATCACAATTGAAGCACGCTAAACACTAGACTGGTTATAATATTGTTTATGTGCCAATTCCTTCAAGCGTTGTCAGTTCGACTGAACCATGACCGGTTTGGTGCCAAAGTGTCAAACTACCATAAAATACCCTTTCAAAGTCATTTAAGCGAGAAAGAGCTTTATCTTATATTTCTCAAGACTTCCCAAGTACCAACTGGATAAATTTTCTGAATTTATTTACTTGGGATATGTGGATATATTTACTTAAAACAACTCCATCACCCTAAGATCAGGCCGAATTTTCTCGTTGCTCTTCTACTTGTATCAATTTCGCGTTTCCCACAAGAATGGTTTACTCGGCAATTGCAAACAAATGAAAAAACAGTCTGAAAACTGCCAATAGCGCCACCTGAAAGCTACCGGAAGATACTGCTCAATATTTTATTCTCACTAATTTTCGCAAGATATTTCTTTCGCCAAATTGACGAACCCGTCTTTCATTGAACTGTTAGCGATGTCAAAGAAAATAAAGTTTTCGATGTTTTTTTTTAATTTTACAAGAATTTGTATCGCGAAACTGTTAACACTCGCACAAATAAGTTAGAATATAAAGTAAGTTGTTTTGTGAATGGTCATGAGCCGTTGTCTTTGATCTGGTCACCCCAGTTGGATTTTTTTTCTTTAGCCAGAAAATCACCTCTATAGATCGAAAATTAACCAAAATCAATTATGACAAATTATGAGCAGGTCGACAGAAGACGGTGGCAAAGGGGTTTTACGTGACGCGTGATTGCCCCAAAATTAGCCGCGTGATGCGTGATTTTGCCCAAATTAACGGCGTGATGCGTGACCAGATAGTGCAGCGTATTGCGTGATTTGCTATTTTAGAAGCGCGTGACACGTGATTTACCTGTTAGATTTTCGTGATACGTGAATGCTTTCGACATTTTTTTGAAAAACAAGAAAGCTATCACTCAAAGGACTCGACGTAAATTGTCTAATTCAACATCTGTCTTGTCTTTTGTATTTTCTTGACCTTTTATCTTCGTGGTTTGTCCAAAACTGAAATCCGGAAACAATAGACTCATAGACATTGATACCAGTTAATGTAATTCATATGTAACGGGACTCGTCAGTGCTATTTTGTTTCGACCGCGTGGTATTCCAGATTATATACACTGTATCTTCTCGCTTAATGTCAGGCCTACGTTAATTTGTTACCATTTTAATGCCGGAATACTCCTTATTTACGTGATTGGTTAAACATTTTCTCAGTGATGCGTTATGTCACTTAAAAATTCGGCGTGATGCGTGATCGGTAACCCCCCTTTGCCACCCTCACAGAACAAATAAAAATTTGGTTGCCATGGCAACATCACGTGACGTACAAAAATAATTACATCAAAATCGAAATAATGAAAGCCGAAAAAAAATTGAGAATGGGGATAGCATTAGTGTTGTAGTCAGAAGCAGGAGTCCCGTAGCCTCATTGATTCTTTTCTTCTGGTTAATGTCTGGAAGCCCTGTTTTTTGGCCCTGGAGCCACGTTTTTTTTTGTGCCCGAAGCTCTGAAACCCTTTTTGGACCCTGTACAGTCTACTTCGGAAGCAATTTGCGGAATAATTTCCTGTCATTCTCGTTCGCTTGGCCCTTTTAGTGGCTCGGGGACGACAATAACTTCCTGCAGGAAAAACATTGCATAGAATTACTTAAATTACACGCCCAGGTTGTCCGACATTCTCGAAATGCTTTCAATACTTCATGTCTGGGAATTCCTACGTACACGCGCGGGGAGTAACACATAAAATAATCAACGGATCCTTGAACATTTTCCTCCATATTTATTGCTGTTTCTTTTACTTTTGTGTTTGTTATTTTATTTATTTTTTTCTTTTGTTTATTTTGTTATCACTTTCTTTCAAACTTGAGAACCAGGGGTGTCCCGGTCGTGCGTGTTCCCTCGGGACACGGGACGCGGGACGACCGCGAGTAGCAAGCACGTCTTTTCCGCTGTACAGCCAAAAATGAAAATGCGGACTCAACTTTTATAGTAATTTAGTGGTCGGTGCCGGGGATTCAATCAAAAGACAAAAATTACAAAGGTTTTTCTTCGAATTTTCACGTCGCTGACGTCAAATACAATTCTCTCAAGTCTATAGTTAACTTCATTTGGTTACCCTAGTTCTCAAGGTAAGATTAAGTTTGATAGTTGATCTATAATGTTCTGTTGAAGTCCTCATAGTAACCGGGCAGTATATTGCGTAGCTCAAAAATATGCCGCTAACTTGCCTTTGTCGTTTATTCGCGGTGAATTTAGACTGCGAGCAATCACTTATTTTTCTTCTAGTTAGATGAATTGCCCTTTTATTTTATCCTTGCCAAATATAAGAGGTGATTTCAGTGGTATAAAACGCTCGTAAGAAAATAAGAAAATTTCACGCTTACGTGATCGGAAAAGATTGTCAGTTGTGAAGTTGTATAAAGATTGGCGTGGTTCATTATAGGTTTAGTGCCCGAAATAAGATAATTGCAGACGTTTCAGAAAGAGTATTATATTCGTAGTCGATAATTATATTAGTAGTAATATCCATTTTCCTTAAGATTCGCGGCACCACTAAAAGGAATCGCACGTAAGCCTATCGATCGATATTCATGAGTTTAAACACGTTTTGCCAAGTTGAAGACATATTATTTAACAAGTATTTTACATGCAAAATGTTGCCTTGTCTTCTAGCCTAATATTCCAGGGCATACTCAACCTATTGCTAAATATACTTACAAAGTAACAAAATGATTTTGTATTCAGGCATCAGAAGTACAGCTGACAGCATTTCAGAGAAAACGCATGTAGTAGATAATAGCAACATTTCATTCCTCTTTAGTCTTGTATTTAGCTATAAGGATTGCTGGCAACTTGATGTATAAATGGTTTTCATGGCAGGCATGAAGGTCAGAACAATGAAATGTTAACTATATATTTTTATTCCAACGATTTTGGCATGGCAACTGTGAAAACCATTTATTGTACCTTTGCACAAGCCAGTGGCCATACATTTCACAGAAACAAAGGCGGCCCAAACTCAAAATAGAAGTTATTGCATAACAGGGTCCGAAATTGCGACTGACTGGTTGCCAATGCAACCAAAAATTGAGTGTTGGCGACCAGCATTTCAGAGCTGGTCACCAGCAGGCGACTAACCTTCAGTCCCCTCGGCATTTTTAACTCCAAGGTAAATGGATTTTATTTTTGGTGAAAACTTTTAAACTAAAAAGGCTCCTGTGAACAGTTGTAGTGAGATACAGTTGGCTCCTTTAGGGAAAAGTTAATTTCAAACCCTGCATAATGTTGTTTGCTAAAAAATGATTACTCGCGGAAATTACTTCAAATCGGTCGGAGAAGCAGGCAAACAATAACACATCAAGGTAACTCGATTTTATTGAAAAAAAAAAACATTTGAATTTCTACCATAAAAAGCAAGTCCATTGCATTCCCATACAAATAATTCAAGTATACTTTGTAGTACAACATCTATTATATTTGTTCATAGCACTGATCACATTATGCAATAACACTGATTTTGAGCTGGGGCTTCCTGTAATAGAAACAGATCTCAAGAGTGATAGATTGTAACAACATTGGGACATTCCAAAAATTATCAGAATTCTTGAATCCCATAAAGACTACAATTTACATGTAGTATTAAAGATCAACTATTTGCAGATAAAAGCCACAAAATCAAAGTGGGTGGACCAAGCCTGCAAATAACAGGCATTCGTCAGATAAATGTCTTGTAAATTTGGCATTTTGACTGGTGAAAGCTTAGTCTGGCCTGACAAATTGACCAGGAACAATCTGACACAGTCTCAAATTTCACTCAGTGCGACATTCAATGTAGGTGGGACTATACTGTAACAAGTCTTGTGGTGCCAAACATTAGACACAATGTAAAATGAAGGAGTCTTTTTGTGACATTGGTAAACCAATCAACATTCATTATTTTGAATGAGGCTATCATTGGAAGATTCCAATAATCAATTTTAAGCCTGAATATTTATTTCAATAATGCAATCCATTTCTGATTAATGAAAGTCATTCCCAAATGATAAGTGGAACGCGCTGAGTATTTTGAATGTAATAATTACAGTGTACATGTGCATCATCAACAACAAAACCAGGAAGAGTGTTTCATCAGGATATCCAAACACCGAGAAGTGAGTTAAAAAATGAGACATAGCCAAGTTTTTTGTTTTTTATCCACTTCGAGATGTTTGGATGCCTGATGAAATACTCTTTCTAATGTTTAATTTAGCTTCTCAAACTGATCATTAAAATAATGTGGAGAAAATGAAGGAATAACATCGCCAAATTCTATAAAAATCAAGACTAAGTATCCAAAGAGATTTTCTTTGTGTTCTCATCATGAATTATTAACAAGTTTAAGAAAATATTTTTTAGTTTTAGGTTTCATTTGCTTCCTTTTTCTTAATATAGTTTTAATATTCTCATTGGAGACAAACCATTTGATAACAGGGATTATAACATGGCTAGAATTTTCACGTAATCAAATTTAATAGCACAAGCGTGCTTCATATTCTTATTGAGCACGCTAATGATGTCAGCAAACTAACACCTCGAGAAACACCGCGTTGATAATGTTATAAAACAATTAGTTCATGCTGCAGCTGTGCATATGTCGAGATATTGAGCACTTGGGAAGTTTGGAGAGCACTCAAGAGGCAAGAGTTGCACTCGGCTGCGCCTCGTGCAACTCTTACGCCTCTTTCGTGCTCTCCAAGCACGTGCTCTCCAAACTCTTGCCTCTCAAGAGGCAAGAGTTGCACTCGGCTGCGCCTCGTGCAACTCTTACGCCTCTTTCGTGCTCTCCAAACTTCCCGCGTGCTCAATATCTCGACATACGCATGCTGACGCATGAACTAATTGTTAATTTGTGCCATATGGCACATTTAGTTGCCAAGGGGTAACCATTCAGTATGACTTGATTGCTACTAACAGCATTACGGTGAATTTTGGTGATCTGGGACAACTGGGCAACCATTAATTTCTCACTCTGATCCCTGATAATTATATGTATTTGACTGACATGTTCCTGTTCTTCAAAAATTAATTTAGTGACCATCATGCTTGATCCAAGGAATATGCCTTATGCTCGTGTGTGCCTGTCACGTCTGTCACCAACGGAACTGCCACCCAATGCATTGCAACAATATCACAATTATGTCGCCAAGAGAAAAAGCAGTGACCCCACACTAACTGAGGACAAAGAATTAAATGGGACTGGCATTTCTGTCCAACATCCTGCTGTCAGCTACTCTTTTGTGTCAGAAGTAACTGATCATGTGAAGACTGGTGCAAACACACCAAATGCAGCCAAAGATGTAAGTGTGACCAAAACATCTGCTCAAAGTGCCCCCATTAACTACTTTAATTTACCAGGAGACAATCAACATCTAAACAATGGCGTAGATACGCCAAATGTGGCCAAAGAAACAATTGGTTCACAGTACCCCTTTGTTAACTACTCTTGTATGACACAAGTGCTTGATCATCAGTACACTGACACAAGCTCGTGTAATATGGTCAGAGAGACAAATGAGACTGCCATGCCAGTCCAACTTCTGCCAACATCATGTGTAATGAATAATAAAGTGGATGTGAAAGCAGTTGATATGCAGCCCTGCAGAAGGAATTCTGCAACATCATTATCTTCTAGCCACTCATCTTCAAAGGGAAAAGAACTTATTGCACATGTGCGTCTTAGTCCTGTTATATGGGGCAGCCCAAGAAATACCAACAGGCAATATGTCAACCATAAGCCTAAAGGTGAAGAAGAATCCAGTGATGAAGCAATGTCAGATGTAACAGATGAATACACATTGTCAGGGAGCAAAAGGACATGTAACCTTGTAAGTAGCCTTTTCACTTGTACGTATGTACCGCTGCCGGCGTAATTACAACAACGAGGTCACACAGCATATTTTATTTTTTGTCGCCTTGTTTCCTTAGATTTCACATGTCGTTTTTTATTTTATTTTTTCAATTGAATTTATTTTAATTTATTTTGTTATCTTTTTTTAATTTTTACAGTTTTAATTACTTAATTTTTAATTTAAATTTTTTTGTTAATTTTTTTAACATAAAAAATATAATTTTTATTTCAAAAATAAAATAAAAAACAATAAATTACAATTTTTTAAAAAAAAATTAATTAAAATATAGAAATATTTCCTTCTAATTTATTTTTTTAACAATATCAGTTGGGATTTTGCTCTTCTGCGTAATAATTTTGTGCAATATTGCTATGAGAATGCTGGGCCACCATACTTAGGGTCCCTGTTATGGTGTACTTCTAATTCTTGAGCTTTCCATTTGTTGTCTAACAGGATGTAACATATGAACCTTCTGTCACATCAAGCTCATCCACGGCAGATGCTTCTGAACCAAGTGCATACTCGACAAGTTTTACATCATTTAAAGACCACGTCATGTATGGTTGCGCCGATGTCTGGCCAGATTTTAACAGTTACTCACCTCCAGAAAGTCCTGATCCACATAATACTGAAACTGTTATTTCAAAACAGTTTGAAATTGTTCCTACAGATAGGGTTCTCTCCATGGAAACAGAGACCAGTGTACCTTTGGAAACTGAAGTGTTTTTAAAAATGCAAATTGAAGAGCCTAGTGGGCTTGCAAAAAGTGAGAAATCTGAAATGAGGCGTCCTTCAATGGGCCAAAATGGACTTCTTTCTCCTGAGATTAAGCTTGTTCCCTTGGACATAAACGCAAGTAGACGTTATGAAGGACAATCTTCCTACTCTAATTCCAGTCCCTCAAAGAGAAAGTCTTTATCCCCCAAAGGAGATCTCGTTGTCAAACTCAAGGATGTTGGAGACTGTTTAAAACCCAGTGCTAATGGAGGACTTACTGTCTCTAATTCTGTGCAGACTGGGCGATACACCACCTCTGGAAGACGAATTCTGGCAAACTACTCTGAAAAATCCCTTGCAAAGTCTGTTATGAAAGGCGCACTTGCAGCTGAGGTGAAAAAGCGCAAGATAAGGAACAAAGTTGCAAAGTGTTGTGTGCATCATAAAGGCCAACAATGTGCTTGCAATGTTGAAAATCGGCCAGGCCAGAAAGGCAAGAAAAGGAAACGCAAGAATCCTGCTGAGGTGAAGAGGAATGCAGCCCTTTTGCATTATGACAATTTAAAGTTCAAGGAACTGAATACTATTACCAGAATCACCACAAGGTACAAGGTAGCTTTTACCAAGTGGCCTTATGTGTTCACTAGTGCATTGGACCTCATCAATCAGAGGCTTTCTAATCAAAATTCCTTCTGGAATTCAATTAGATCCTAAAGTGTGGCAATATCAAATAACACCAAATAAAAATATCTGTGGTTCGGTTGGCACTTTCAACTTATTTTGTCAGGTTTGTTTGTAATATTTTTTTGACATGTTAGTAATGAAAAACAAGACATGACCAGTTGATGATATTAGAGAGGTTTCAATTGAGTGCCAAAATTGCTACACTTAGTGATTGTCTAAAATTAATACTTTTGTGCCACTTTCTGAACCAATTTATTGTGAGTAGCTTGCACATATTTTCCAGCGCTTAGCGCCTGCTACATATAATTGTTTGAAAACAATCTATAGAATTTGTAACACCTGATGTTTGATTGTAAGCTCCAAAAGTCACCACATGGAATTTATGCAGAAAGTTATTTATATCAATAAGAATAATTTTATTATAAAAATAATTTAAATAATTATTTAAATTGTTTTCAAATGCGTAGACCAGCTTGTACATGTACATAGTGACAGGGATTTTGATTAGGCAGTCCTGTCTTATTGCAAATTTACTTTGCATATTGCATGTTTCAAAAAAAAGATTTTATTGACTTTAAACTCAGAATTTTTTCAGAGTTTTGCCACATCGCATTGATGCAAGTTTTAATTTTTTATTAAATTTAAAACTTATTGGTGTCAAACAGTATTGTAAATTGGCTTCATTCTTTCAATAGTTGCTACCATAACAGTTGCATTGGCCTGGCATCACAATCCATTGAAGTCATCTTGTGGGGGTGGGTGGTGGTGTCTTGTGGTTAGGGAAGAAAGTGGTTGTTGAAGGTGGGTGGGGGAGGTGATGGGGGTGGATCACATGCAATTTCATAGCTTGTACCTGATATTTGCATGACCAGTTTTGTCTTTTGATGGCAGCTGAACGAGATTTTACTGTTTGTGTTCAGCTGTTATTCACAATTGTAACCTTTCGTATTTTGGAGAGTTTTATAGCCTGTGAACAAGCTCATAGTGGGGAACTTAGGGCAGTAGAACGACTAAAGTGAGGCCTGGGCAATAGACCTTTGTTTCCACTAAGGAACCTGTTCATAGGCTGTGTTATTGCCATTGTTGTGTCTAAGGGACACTTCTAACATGGTAGTGGAAAACACGACAGTTGCTTAATATATTTTAGTAAGTTATTCACGTTGCAAAAGTTCAGAAACTTTATATTATATTATACCACAATTAAATTAAATCATATTTTTGTTAAGTCCATTTGTACATACAGTTGTACATATATTCTCTTCCAATGTCGAACAATTGAAATTTATGAAGTTGCCTGAAGATTAATAAAGATGTCAACTGAAAGCTTATTGTGTGTTATTTGGCAAGACTGTGTTGAGAAGTGGAACGGGGCAGGGGCTCGATTTTCAGCCGTTTGAGGGAGTCCGGTTTTCAGATCCTCCTCCCAACAAGGAACGCGGGCGCACAAAACGGCTGGTAATCGAGCTTCGGGGAAAAAAGGAAAGGGGAGGAAAGACGAAGTGGCTTTTCTCTTCCTATTATTTCCGTCGCATCACCACCCGCTCGCACTTTGCCCTCGTTCCCAGCTCTAATGAGCTGTACTTTTCTACTGTGGTACTGTTTATTATATTGTATAAGCTGGCTCAAACTTCTTAGTCCGTGGATGAAACCTAAAGTGTGACCATTCAACTGAAAGCTACTAAGCAGTACTTTCCTGTGGTACTGTTTATTATGCTGTACAAGGCAGTTCTAAGTTTTGAGTCTGTGGATGAAATCCTAAAGTGTGACCATTCAAATGAAAGCTATTGAGCAGTACTTTCCTGTGACGTCCTGTTTATTATACTGTACAAGGTGGTTCTAACTTTGAGTCTGTGGATGAAATCCTAGTGTGACCATTCAAATGAAAGCTACTGAGCAGTACTTTCCCGTGGTACTGTTTATTGTGCTGTACAAGGTGGTTCTAACTTTTGAGTCTGTGAATGAAATTCTAAAGTGTGACCATTCAAATGAAAGCTACTGAGCAGTACTTTCCCGTGGTACTGTTTATTGTGCTGTACAAGGTGGTTCTAACTTTTGAGTCTGTGATTGAAATTCTAAAGTGTGACCATTCATGATCAATTAAAAGCTATTGAGCAGAACTTTACAGTGGTGCTGTTTATTATGCTGTCCAAGGTGGGACTCACTTTTGAGTCTGTGCATGAAATCCTACAGTGTGACCATCCAAATGAAAGCTATTGAGCAGTACTTTCCTGCAGTACTGTTTATTATGCTGTACAAGGTGGTTCTAACTTTTGAATCTGTGGATGAAATCCTTAATTTTGACCATTCAAATGAAAGCTACTGAGCAGTACTTTACTGTGGTACTGTTTATTATACTGTACAAGGTGGTTCTAACTTTATCTTGATAAGTTCTTCAAGTGGGCCACCGTGGAAGTCTGTATGAACATCTTCTCCTCTTCTTCTTTTTCCACTTGTGCTGTTCTGGCAAATCCTGTCTTCTTTCCTTCACAACGTTTCGGCAATCCTGCCCTCTTCAGGTGTCTTCAAATCCTAGTGTGACCATTCAAATGAAAGCTGCTGAGCAGTACTTTCCCGTGGTACTATTTATTGTGCTGTACAAGGTGGTTCTAACTTTTGAGTCTGTGATTGAAATTCTAAAGTGTGACCATTCATGATCAATTAAAAGCTATTGAGCAGTACTTTCCTGTGGTGCTGTTTATTATGCTGTCCAAGGTGGGACTAACTTTTGAGTCTGTGCATGAAATCCTACAGTGTGACCATCCAAATGAAAGCTATTGAGCAGTACTTTCCTGCAGTACTGTTTATTATGCTGTACAAGGTGGTTGTAACTTTTGAGTCTGTGCATGAAATCCTAAAGTGTAACCATCCAAATGAAAGCTATCGAGCAGTACTTTCCTGTAGAACTGTTCATTATGCTGTACAAGGTGGTTCTAACTTTTGAGACTGTGGATAAAGTGTGACCATTAGAATGAAAGCTATTGAACAGTACTTTCCAGTGGTTCTGTCAACCTCCTGTTGTACAAGATAGTTCTAACGTTAGAGTCTGGATGAATCCTGAAAGCTATTGGGCAGTAGTTTAAATTAGTTTAATGACTTCATCGTGGTCAATTTGTCGCAGTGACAGAAGAGAGAAACAAAACTTTCATTCGTCATGGAAAAATTAGACTACAACACCACTGAGGATTACGTCCCCACACTTAAATTCAGGCCATTTTCTCTTCTAAGTAAAATTTCACTGCAACGACTGCAAACAGTTTGTAAGGGGGGTCGTGGATATGCCTGCGCGAGCCTCGCGCGCAAACATTCGCTCCAGACAATTATAAGTTATAAGGTCGCGAACGCGTGCGCTAAATAAACAGTCATCACGTACGTGTCATATACATTACACTAGCTTTATTGAGAATTTTTTTCTGGTAGGACAGTTTGTTCCATAGTTCATCGTATGAATTTGAAAATTCACGCTAAACGCGTTTGAGGAAACCGTTCATGTTCCAAGTCACGTTGTACCTGCAAAAGATGGTTGAATAATAAAAAAGAGTTATAAAAAATTCATCATTAATCCCAGAACCAAGGTCATACTTTCAAAAAATGTTCTCCGCGAGCGAGCAACTGTAAATTCAAAATGATTTTTGGCCTTTTTACACAGATTGGTAACATCAGATCCCTTAAATCTGAAATTATTGCAGCAACAGAGCGTTGAGAATATCAGGATCTGGACTCCAGACTGGATCAGTGAAATGGTAAACTGACCTCCTGAGGAACAGGAATGGCGCAGTGGTGAGAGCGTTGTTGCCTCCCACCAATGGGCCCGGTTTGATGCCATACTTGAGTTCGGTTCAATACCGGACTTGGTGTCATAATTATGTGAGTTGAGTTTGTTGTTAGTTCTCATCCTTGTTCCGGGGTATTTTTCTCCGAGTCCTTCGGTTTTTCCTCCTTCCTCATTGACTAACATTTTTAAATTCCAATTCGACCTGGAATTCGAGGGTCACAGGTTTGTTAGTCACGTGACTGCTAAGTGTCACACTCGCTAAAGAAAGTTGATTTTTGTTATAATTATTATTATTTCAAATTTATCGTCACGGCCGGCAGGAAGCAAACTAAACAAATCAAGATGTTTCCTCCGAAATTCAATTGTATAATCTGCTGTTTTATTCACTGCTTTCACTGCACAACAAATACATTTGAATTTCTTGTTTCGATAACTGAAGAGTTATACTACATTCATGTCTTGAAAAGTAACATCTCACCCAAAGAAATCTGTGTATCGTTGGTCGACAAGATACCGTTCAGCTCGATCCTTCATAAACAACTTCAGTTCGTTGAGTTTCTTTGGTCCACGCGGTTTGTACTGCTCAGACTTCAAGGCTGATGGCGGCGCTGCGGGATTGGTATCCTCGACACAGATGTAGTCTCCAGTCTCCGTGAAGCTGTCAAAGTACTCCAACACGCCAATCACGTTTATATGCGCATCCTCCGTGATGAACCATGGGTGAGGAAGGCTCTGCAGAAGATATTATTATACGTAAGGTCACAGAAAGCCCAAGCTCAGTTTTTGAGGTTTTAACCACCAGCCTTGTCCCCAAGGCCTTCTTCTCCTCGGTTCAAAATGGTGGTGGAAAAATTCCTGGACGAAGATCCAGAAATACTTCAACAGACATGGAGTATAGGGCGTTTGCACGTGACGTCACGGCGGCCATATTGGTGTCACATACATACATACATACATACATAGATACATACATACATACATACATACATATACTGTCCCAAAACAGTGAAATGGCGGCCATATTGGTGTCCTAAACGAATCCTATGGGACTTTAGCTCTATTCTTTTCAAATATTTCCTATTGTTTTAGCATGCACTCCAATATGGCCGCTGATCACGGGAGTGAAAACACTTTATTTTGTCACGTGAAACAAGATAAAGAGTGTCTGTTTCTCTTGAACAGCGCCGGTTCCAGATTTCAAGAAAACAAATATGGTTGCCAATTACAATTGCTGTTCAATCGGAACGAGCTGCTTGAGACAATCATGTTTCACATTTGCGTGATCTTTCCTTACACGTGTGTTAGCGCTTTAGACTTTCCATCTAAAGGTCGGTGGTTCCCTGGGGTGGTTTAAGACCCAGTTTCTGACCAATGTGTTGTTTCCATCAGACAAAAACATTTGGTCCACAATGTCTTCACCCATCACCCAGTTGTACAACTCATGGGTACCGGGGAGATTATGCCGGGGTAACCCTGTGATGGACTAGCATCCCATCCATCCGCGGAAGTGAAGTAATAATCCTAGTTGCCTCAGGTTCGGCTACAGAAACCTTGTAAAGTTGCGGCCGTGTGGGCGTCCTCATGGGCGACGTTACGGCTACCGTACAGGTATAAGTTTGATTTTGATTATTGTTACATTGTACATTAACCTTTTACCTTTAGTAGTTCCTCAGGGAAGCTTTTCTCAATTTCATTGCTATCTCCTTGAATAAACGTTACATCCGGGCATTCTCTGGCTACTGGATCTAACAAAGACAGGTCAATGTCCATTGATAAGACATGTGACTTGAATCCGAACATTTTAATCATGTCAGCTGTCCACAGCGCTGAGGCTCCCTTGAAAGCGCCGATTTCAATCACCGTCTGAGGCCTCAGTTCCCACAACAACTGCTGTACTATAACTAGGTCAAAGCAGTCTTTCCATAAAGGCAATCCTCGCCAAGTAGTCCTATATTTCCCTCGAGAATTAAAATGGAATAGGTTACTGGATACTAGTTTATTGAATAGTTAAAAGCTTATTTCATACAGAATTTACGGTATTTACCAGATACAATATAGTTTCTTATAGCTTTTTAAAAACTATCCTAAAAGCGGGCATCTTTTGGCAACGGTAGTTTATCTTATGAAAATCAACTGCCTGCTCTTTAAACATTTGAATTTGCGGGTTCTTCCCCTCCAAAAATCCATATGAGTTCCCGGGACTAAAGCTTTTGTGTTTCTTTGGCTTAATTAATTACAAAGCTTTCAAGTTAAGAAGAAGTGGCATTGTTTTAATATTAATTAATATAGGGTGCAGATTACGTTCGGGGCGATCTCGTATTACTAGACAAACTTTTCCAATCCTTTTCCGCAAGTATGGCGCGCGCAAATTATTGAAAATGAACAACTCGTTTACTCCTTCGAATACGTACGATTAAAATTCAAATATTTTTATTTACATATCAAATTAGAAGGAAAATGATACACTATCAATGCAATCGAAATTATGGTATATAAACTTTGCTAAAGAACTTTCACTGAAATTGAAAAATATTTACAAACAACATTGGATACCAAGTTTCAGGAATTCCAGTACAAAATACTTAACAGGAAACAACCAAACAAACAGGCAGAAACAAACTTAGCTATTATTTTGTTTTTTCGTTTCCACGTTCTTTCCGTTAGAAATAGGATAAGATACGATAAGATGGGAGTGTAGTGTAGTGTAATTTTAAGTGGCGTAATAACAAATTCATGTAAGTTACAGTGGAATCTACACTAAGAGGACACCCTCGTGACAAGAAGAAGTGACTCCGTAATGGTGGTGTCCCATTAAGGTCGCGGGGGACAGGTTCCGCTCATCAGTATGCATTTATGAAAAGAGTATGCACGAAGTGCGACGGCTGATACCGAAAATTCCCGAAATATTCACGAACAGGCTCTGTAATGTTTCTGCATCAATAATTACACGTGCAAAGCGTGTCAACACTTTGTTCTTTCTGCGCGAAGTCATTGGCCGTGTTTTCACGAGCGATTTTTCAAGTCGCTGAGCGAGTGTTAGTCAGAAATCTCGTGAAAACAGTTGCTTGTCCAACTCGCTTAAAGTTAAGCGAGTCGGCGAACTACAATAGAATTCTCATTAAATTTAAACCACCAAACCAGGTCGCTTAAGCTTGTCGGCAATTAAACAACAAAGAAGGGCATTGTATTGTCGTTCTTTTGTGTTCTAATTTTCTATTGTTTTAACAAAAGAAAATATATCGCGCATGGTATAAGAAAAATGAATAAAGTTCTGTCCGTGAAAACGCATAAATTTTTTAAGCTGCTTAACTCGGTCAGTAAACAAATTACCTACAGGAATGTTAAGCGAGAAAAACCGCCTTGTGAAAACACAGCCATTGAAGTGTTGACAATAGCCCGTGGATTAATATTAGCAAAATTACCATAAATATATATATTTTTACATTCGTGTTTGCTCGGGAAGCCTTCGGAAGCGTAAAAACAAGAAATTTTGTGTCCAAGAATTCAGCGCGAATAGAGAATTTTATGAGTTGATACTGCAGGGAGGTAAACTAGGTGTATTGTAGATTGTCATATCTGACTCAAAATTTTTAAATAGGCTTTTAAAGGGAAGATATGAGGCTTCAAATTCTAACATGGACAATTCTACTCCTTTAAAAGCTAATAACTTTTAATAAAAGTTGAAATAAAAAAAATCGGAGTCAGATATGACACAATAGACGTTTTGACGGATCAGTGAGTGGAGAAATCAACTTGCTTTGTGTTCTTCTGGAGGAGCAAACTTGGACACAAAACCACGTTTTAAAACAAACTAACTTTAGTGGCTTACAGCATTGACGCAAAAAGCGCAATCCCTTCAATAAAAAAACAATACTTATACACTTCCATTATTCGCCAATATCTCTGTTGAATTTTAGCGAAATTGGCTTTAAAACGTTCACGATATAACGTTTTTAAAAGTGATACCCCTGCTAAAATTTTGCCTTATGAATTTATTCATGGCCAGGTATCCCCCGCGACCTTAATGGAGATGCCCTTTTATGGAGGTGCGCAATAAAAGAAGGTTTCCCCTTAAGGAGTCTCGTACCCATTTCTCAAGTCCACACCCTTTCAATTTTAATGGGCCATATCTTTTGTTGTAGTGCATAAAAAGACAAGCCACTTTGCATGCAAACACACAATACATTGAACTTTATGGGAGTATAGGATTTGTTTACATCGGTGCTTCCATGGCAACGGAATGGTGATCCTCTGAAATTCACAAGATGCTAATAGCTGGCTTGAGAATTGTAATAACATTACGTACTCGATGTTGCGCTATTACGCTGTAATGCAGCCATACCGAGGGTCTCTTTAAAATTGCAGGAGAAGAAGAAAATATCCCAATTTGGAAATTTATAAACTTAATGCAGAAACAGTGCTTCTTTAATATGTCACACGCAAGAACAGCGTGACAACTCTATATTTTAGCTGAGAATTCTGCTTTGCGCTATTTTATATCTAAATAAGGAACAGATGCTACGCCGATTGCAACAAATAACCAGAGTGAGACAATCATAAATGTGTCATTTCTGCATCCGGCACTTGATGAAACGTGACGTTTCCGACATTGTCTTCATCAGTACTGTTGTCATTGCCATTCGTAACGCAAGCCAGTTATTAGCATGTTTCGGAAAATTCTTCGGAAAGCAATCGAGCGTTCTGTTCGATGCAAATAAATTTTTTTGTAAAGTTTTGCACGTGCATATGAAACTTGAAAACAATACCCGTAAATAATGAGGACGCTCACTTGTAAACACAAACTCTGCGGGAAAAATTGGTACATTGGAGGCCCTATTTTATTGCCTTGCATGTCTTCAATGTCCTTGAAACTTGCAGGCCATATAAATTGATGACCAATCTCGAGATTGTCAAATTTTTAAAAAAATTTATCTCGCGGTTTCCAAATTATCATCACATTTGTAGGCGTAGACCAAACTACATACAAAAATGGCAACAAGAGCAGCTGAACACACGCTAATCAAATCCTTCTTTCTCGCAATCGGCCAAAGCAACCCCCTCACTTTTTCCCACACCATTTCAAATGGAATCAAACTACTATGAGATGAAACTGCATCCTCATCGCGCATCATTTTCTTTAGATATTAGCCAATTATGTCGATAGTATGTTTTTCACTGTATTTATAATCCCCAAAACTTCATCCCTAAAAATTTCGAAAACGCTCTCATACATTTCTTTCAAACTTTGTCCAGTTGAAGCCCATGGTGTTATCAATTAGTCCACTAGCGGGTTTTACAAAAATTTCTCTTGATCTAGAGAAACTCCGCAACTTGTGAATTTCAGAGGATCACCATTCCGTTGCCATGGAAGCACCGATGTAAACAAATCCTATACTCCCATAAAGTTCAATGTATTGTGTGTTTGCATGCATAGTGGCTTGTCTTTTTATGCACTACAACAAAAGATATGGCCCATTAAAATTGAAAGGGTGTGGACTTGAGAAATGGGTACGAGCCTCCTTAATGGAGGTGCCTCCTTAATGGAAGTGTTCCATTAATGGAGGTGCACCCTAAACGGAGGTGTTCCCTTAAGGGAGTCGTCCCTTAAATGGAGGGGTTCCCTTAATGGAGGTGTCCTCTTAATGGACTCTTGTCCCCTTAATGGAGGTGCCTACTTAATGGAAGTGTCCCCTTAATGAAGGTGTCCCCTTAATGGAGGTGTACCCTTAATGGAAGTGTCCCCTTAATGGAAGTGTCCTCTTAAAGGCCCATCCGCACTTACCGTGATTCATTGCGGGCGTTCTAGAATTTCTCGGGCCACGAAATTCTAGTTTTGTGTCGGTGAAGTTTGATTCCTAAAAAATCCGTTTACATCGGGGAATCTGTATCATCTATTAACTTCAAGATCATTTCTTTCAAATATTTAGTTCATATTCAAGGCATTGCATCTTGTTTTTGTCTGTTTTCTTTTATTTTCCATCGTTACTGATACGTTTTCTAAGCAAGGCCGCCGAAGGCTCGAGGCCGGATGTCAAGAAACGAGAACCTTCAGAAGGTTTGGCTCAGAAATTCGGTCGTCCGTGGAAAGGAAATAGGTATATTAGATTGCCTACTAGTTAAGATTAATCTTCAAATCTTTTCACTGTAATTTTCTAGTACATTCGTTTTCCAGATACTGTGAGTTGACATTTGAATCTTTCCATCGATAACCGTGACCGTTCGACCGGAACCTGGAGATGTAAACATCAGAAAAAGCTCATACTTCTCGGCTCGCCGGCGGAGTCGTTTTTGCCAGCAACTATGTGAATTATTCCATGGAAGTTGAAGGAGGTTTTCCCCGTCCCTAGCCGTCGAATTTTTTTTCGATGAAACCTTCTGAAGCTGTTAAAACGTCCTCCGCCAGCGGAGCTCATTGATTATGGTATGTACTTGGTGTATCCCTTATTATTTTGTATTTAAACACTTAGTTTTTATTTCAGTAGAAAAAGAAGATAAAAACAGCAGAATAGGGAATCGAACCTGGGCCGTCTGATCTACTCCATGCACACTATCCACTACACCACGGAGGACTAGCTGCCGAAAATTGTAATTTTTAACGGATATAAGATAATAAGCTGCTAGCCCAGACCATATATTAGAACTAACCCTTTCGATACATTGGAAATACTGGAATCAGTGCTTAACCCTAAATACTAAAATCAGTGCTTCAACCCTAGATACTGTAATCCGACCGTAAATTACACTGCAATATATCTAAATACATTACAATAAGGGATACATAAGGTACCATACATTATGATCAGGGATACACCAAGTACCTAGGTTGATTATGCCCGATGCAAATCAGATACGCCGACTGGAGAACAGCCCACAAAACACAGACACTTCTCGACTCGCTGGAGGTTTCGTTCTAAGCGGAATATTTATGACGTGTTACGGTTGCCGCTATTGTTAAGAATCGAAGTTCTTTTGTATGCAACAATTAGACAACCGTAACACGTCATAAATATTCAAAATGGCGGCGCGCGGGAAATTTAAAAGCGAAAATGGGCGATATTCATATCCATTTATTTCTACACTAAAATTATATTTGCACCTGCTTTTTAAAAATTTTTAATTTAGATTTTATTTCCAACAATTTAACGTCAATTTGTTATAACAATGGAGGTTCCCTTTAATGGAGGTGCCCCCTTAATGGAAGTGTCCCCTTAAGGTCGCGGGGTACAGGTTCCGCTCATCAGTATGCATTTATGAAAAGAATATGCACCAAGTGCGACGGCTGATACCGAAAATGCGCGAAATATTCACGAACAGGCTCTGTAATGTTTCTGCATCAATAATTGCACGTGCAAAGCGCTGTCTGGGAAAATACACTATTTTTTAACGCATTGTTCTTTCCGCATGAAGTGTTGACAATAGCCCGTGGATTAAAATTAGCAAAATTACCATAAATTTATATTTTTTTGCATTCGTGTTTGCTCGGGAAACCTAGCCTTCAGATGCGTAAAAACAAGCAATTTTGTGTCCAAGAATTCAGCGCGGATAGAGAATTTCATGAGTTGACATTGCAAGGAGGTAACTAGGTGTATTGTAGATTGTCATATCTGACTCAAAATTTTTAAATAGGCTTTCAAAGGGAAGATATGAAGCTTCAAATTCTAACGTGGACATTTTTACTCCTTTAAAAGCTAATAACTTTTAATTAAAGTTGAAATAACAAAAATCGGAGTCAGATATGACACAATGGACGTTTTGATGGATAAGTGAGTGGGGAAATCAACTTGCTTTGTGTTCTTCTCGACGAGCAAACTTGGACACAAAACCACGTTTTAAGAAAAGATAACTTTAGTGGCTTACAGCATTGCCGCAAAGCGCGATCCCTTCAATAAAAAACAATCCTTACGCACTTCCATTATTCGCCAATATCTCTGTTATCTCTGTTAAATTTTAGCGAAATCGGCTTTCAAACCTTCACGATATAACGTTTTTCAAAGTGACACCTTGCCAAAATTTTGCCTTATGAATTTATTCATGGCCAGGTATCCCCCGCGACCTTAATCGGTAGGGTCGTACCTCTCATAAACCTCTATTTTCATTGGCCGTTCTAAAACAGTACCTGCTATTGTTTATAGGGATAGGGACATTGTTAAGGTCATTCATCTATTGTTTTGGTGAGCCAATAAAACAACTCGTTCAACGGAGGTACGACATGACCCACCTTAATGGAGGTGCCCGCTTAATGGAGGTCTCCCCTTAATGGTAGTGTCCCAAAGAAGTGGTTCCACTGTAGTGTCATTGCATCCACAATTTCCACAAACGAATGAATTACACAAAAAAATCCAGACGGAATTTTTGGTCTTCAAAAGAGTAGTCCATTTTTTTAAAGAAACAGTTCAACTCGATCTTATTCGATTAGATTGACAATGTTGACACTTACCATCCACCGATCTGTGCATCATATCTGCGGACATTTCTCCAGAGTCGCGCCGCTCCTGGAACCGAACAAATCGCGATTCCTGGGAAGCCTCTTTGTCCAGAGCTGTTATGACGGTGTGGTAGTAGTCTGTGTTATCCCCCATTTTCTCAGAATTAATGACCTGCAAAAGGCTAGAAATAAAGCATACGGTATTAGCCATTATGGTGCCGGCTGCCATCTTTCATTAAGAAATATTTTTCAGGAATCTTATTGGCCCTGTACATTTTTATTTTCATATCACATACGAACCACGAGAAGTCCACATGGCCGGAGGTTTACCTGATTTCTGTAACTAGGGATATTGTTATTAGGCACGTGGATGGAATGTTAGTCCATCGCAGGCCCCAGCATTTTGTCACCGATACCAATTTGTATACCTGGGTGGAGAGAGCAACGCGAAGACCGAGACTAATCTCGTACCCAGATCTCACTCGTGCTTGTACGGAGATCTGGGTACGAGATTAGGCCGAGACCAGGCATCTGAAGTCCAACGCGCTGACCATTACATCACTGCGCCTCCACGATTTTCATATCAACCCATATAAATTACTATAACACCATACTAAGCCTGATTATATGGAGCAGGGGTTGGAACGTTACCCACCACAGCGTAACCACCACACAGTGAACCACCACACAGTGTACCGCCACCCAGTGAACCACCACACAGTGAACCGCCACACAGTGAACCGCCACACAGTGAACCACCACACAGTGAACACAGTGAGCACTCCTTTGACAAGCAATCTCTAATTATCATTATTAATGCATTACTATTCAGTAAATTGTTTTATTGCTCTACTGTCTGGAGTAATACTTCTGAAACAAACTTAAGCAAGTTACAGGCGATTCAGAACTTCGCCTGTCGCATGGTGAGTGGAAGAAGAAAATACGATCACGTATCTCCAATTTTGAAGGAATTGCGCTGGTTGCCGATAAAAAAGCAACTCTATTACCAAGATGCCATAATGTCATTTAAGTGCATGACGGGACGTGCCCCCCGCATATTTAACCGCACAGTTCATTAGACGATGTGACGTCATAAACCGTAGAACTAGAAACTCTCAAGTGCTCAACATACCTCGTTTTAGAACTACCAGCGGCCAAAGAACATTTTATTATAGGGCAGTCACTTTATGGAATACTTTATCGAACGATTTTAAACTTTGCGAATCGGTTATCGATTTTAAACGTCGCCTTAAATCTCAGCTTTTAAATAATTTTTGCAATTCTATGTGATTAGATGACTTATATTACTTATTCCGTTTATAGATTCATACTATGCTTTTATAGTATTTTGTATTATATTTTATCATTGTATTTTATCACTTTATCATTGCCTCTGAAAATCCCCTTTGGGGACGTGGTAATAAAGTATGTATGTATGTATGTATGTATGTATGTATGTATGTATGTATGTATGTATGTATGTATGTATGTATGTATGTATGTATGTATGTATGTACAGTGAACCACCACACAACCGCCACACAATGAACCCACCACACAGTGAACAGCCACGCAGCAAGCGGTGTGCGTTACGAGATTTAACCGTTGTTTAAACAATAGCCATCGCGGCAAACAAGAAGCTATATTTCAGCGCGTGGAATTGAAAAAATTGTTCCTTTTCTAGGATTTTCAGCGATATTAATGTGACACTGTCACTTTGCATGTTTTTGAAGAGGATTTTAGGTCACTTTATCGGTCGTTTTTAAGGGTATTTTCCTGTATTTTTAACAAGATTGCTCACAGAGCTTTAGTTTTATTCCGCTCATAGCATGACTTGTTATGCAATATGTTGCAGACGTGAGCAGATCGGTTTACGTTTACTGTCTAGAAAGTTCTGAATTCTATTGTTTTGGTTGTGACAAATTTATATTATTTTTATGAAAGACTGGATATTAAAGTGGATGCTTGTGACATATATATATATATATATATATATATATATATATATATATATATATATATATATATATATATATATATAGGATTTCATGGGAGGTTAAATCACATAATGGTTGGGATTACATTACTCATCTGTTACATATGTCACACCCCGGTGGGTACTCAACAAAGTTTTCTACGGGGATGCTTCGCCCCGAGGTCCAAACCTTTACCCTTTCACATACCGTTTTTGACAGAAAAGGTACCCCTTTCATATACCTTTCATTGAAAATGGTACCCCTTTCATATAGCCTTTACGTGCGTCTGTTTGATATATTTTGAAAGACCCTTTTTATAATACTTAAATGGCAGTTTTCCCTGCCTTTTTATGCTTCAACGGCGTGTTTTCGCTACCCTTTCCTATTCTTCGTGAAATCCCTACCCTTTCATATACTTCAACTCGTAAAATCCCGACCCTTTTTCACATACCTCCAGCCTAAAAAAGTACCCCTTTCGGGCGGAACATCCCCGCATTGCCCATTATAGGGAGTACCCACCCCCCCCCCCCCCCCCGGGATGTCACAGTCACAGCTAGGCGAATGTGTTTACCTGCGTATAACTACAAGTAGTTTAGTTTTATTTCTTTGAGTTAGCGTGGAGCTCAGCTCCCCAGAAGAGCATATTAAAGAGAAATATCCCGTCTTTCTCATGGTTACAATTAAATGTTATATTCGAGCACAATGACTGCCTTAGCTGATCTCAAAGTAAACCTAATCGGTTTAGTTGCCGCTATCGTAAACTGAACTTTCACACCTTTTCTTAGATTTCTCATTCCTTTAGGGGCCGACCATTTAACTTTTGAAGGAGGGGGGGGGGGGGGGATTTCTGGTCAGCAAGAATTTTTTTCTAGAGAGCCGGTGTGTAGGATTTTTTTCCCCTCTCAATGCTTTGCAGGATATTTTTTTTCCTTTTCAGTTCCCTGCAGCATCTTTTTTCCTGACGAAGGGTCAGTCCAAGTTTCCAAAAATTGATTTACATTTACATTGTGGCTATTGCAGCAAAAGTCCTGCTATGGAGCCTTAAGATTTTGTAAGCTTTACAAAATCTTTCTTCTTTGCTGTACAAATACCATTCATGTTCTGTGTATCACACTTTTAGTCATATCCCACAAGCCCTACATTTTCACTGCTTGTTATCTTTATGTATTGTGGGATACTTGAGGCCATTAGTATCTGCTATGCCATGCTGATGAAGCCTAATAAGGGCTTAGGCTGAAACAGCTGTCCATGGCGGCTAATGCTTGGGTTCAGCCTTAGGTTTCCACTGCTATGCTTTTGTATTTAGTCATTCTTTACACTCATGTCATATGAAGTCATTATAATATTGTCATATCATAAAGTGATGCACATCAAGCAAATGTAACAGAGATTCCAACCCCATATAATGGAAAATAGGGAGTAATTATTAGCGCCGGCCGTATGCGCTATTCCGAGCGCCGAAGGCGTGAGTTTCTAGGGGGTCTGGGGGCATGCCCCCCCCCCCGGGAAATTTTGCAAATTTAGGTTCTCTCAAGTACCATTTCCTGCATTTTGACATCATTCTGGCCTGAGTTATTCTATAAGGTCTATTCTCATCACACACATCTTTGTGCTTTTCTTTACTGTCGTTAATCCACCTTTTCAGGCACTACCTGCACAAGACCTCTGTTTAGCTTGTGAGGAATCATGTACTTTCTTCATGAATACATCGTCGAAGAAGAAATTGGCAGACTGAGAATAGCTTGGGCACCGAGAATGTATAGAGGTTCCCAAGCACCTCTTCCCTCTATACCGCTTTTCTTCTTCCTCTGCTCACAGCTTTGATATTTCCTCTTGGCGCTTGGATTCAAGGGCATTAAACTCATCTTGAGTAAGTGATAAGACCTGATCTTGATTAAGGCCCCCAAATAGAGGCACCTTTGGAACAGGAATGGAACGGCCGTCACCAGTTGCTTCATTCAAGCTTCTCATCACCTGTTCAGCAATGTGTGACCTTGAGTCATTAGGTGCATAATGAATGCGAGCCTGTAAATCTAAATTGAAAACTTGGAAATATTCGGCCATCCTAATTTGAACCAGCCTCTCATGAGATGACACACCTGGGTCAGCATCTCTTGTCTGGATATCTATGGGTCTATTAAAGATACCACCAAATCCAAAGTTTAAAAGGACGCAAGAGAAGAATAGTTACAGTTTCGCTGGTGATTTTGTAGCTCTCAGTCTAAATAATAAAATAGCTTTGTAACATTTTTTTTATTCCTTACAGCACTGCAAGAATTCTTTTCTATTCCATTTGTGCTGCATGCATTTTTTTCTTCCGACAAGCGCTTGCAGGAATTTTTTTTTCAAAATCACCCCCCCCCCCCCCAAAGAAAAAAAAAAGTTAAATGGTCGGCCCCTTACACATTTGTTTTTCATCCATAATTTGGGATGTACAATTAATTTAGCCTTTCTTCTTTAAGAATTTAGGGGTCTACCCGGGTCTACTCGTTTAAGTTTTTTTGGTTGAAGCCGTTCCAAAGTGATAATTCCTCCAACTCGCCTAGGTTTCCCGGTAACAAAATTTTTCTGAGTCCACGCGGCTGTCACGCGTCCTTTATTATCTTTTTGTTTGATCTTTTTTCGGCCTATTTTTCCGGAATTGTAGTTAAAAGAAGAAAACATTCTAAATGTCATAGAGGGTGGTAAAGGGGGAGGGGGGGGGGGGGGGGTCTAGATCACGTTTCACGAAAAATAAAATTGTCATTTCACGTTTCACGGAGAATAAAATGGCCATTTCACGAAAAAAAATTCCTTACTTTTTGCTAATTAAATTACATCCAAAGTACAGCTTTGTATGTTGTCTTCACCGACCGTTCACTCCTCGTTCTTCCTGATGTAAAAAGAAAGCTGAGTCCTTTGTTTTACTGATGTTGTGTAAAATTACCTAACCTTGTAGAGTGACCTGGGGTCCAGAATGACGATCAGTCACGGTCATGCATTCGTCATGCAATTTACCACCGGCGTAGTTAAACGCTTACTGGATAATTTTTTGGGAGGAAGAAAGAATCGCGGTTTACAGTAGCATTTTACGAGAAAAAACAACAGTCATTTTGCAGTGCTCATGAAAAAAAGTCGATTCACGGTTTACGGGTTATGTAACCAAATCACGTTTCACGAGGAAAAAAATAGCCATTTCACAATTCACGGGGAAAAAAAGGCCTTTCACGGCTCACGAAAAAACCCTTTACCACCCTCGTCATAGGTTTTGATGTTCAGAGTGACATTTTTGATTTTTTAAAAAAAATCTATTTCGATTCTTAACGAACCCGCATGTTGTTGACTTCCATTGTCTTTTACTTTGTATATTTTTATCATTATTGTTTAGATATTAGGTCCTCTAATGATATCAGTTTTTTAATTTGTAACTACTGAAAGAGAAACCCTGTTAAAATAAAGGTATCTGTCCAGCTATCTATCAGATCTATCTCTTTTAACTCTTCGCGTGACTGAATCGTATAACGCAGCTTATGTGGTGTCCAGTCCCCTTGGTTCACTGTGTGGTGGTTGACAGGTTCACTGTGTGGTGGTTACGCTGTGGTGGGCAACGAAGCGCCATCTTCATCAGCGCATTAATAAACATAAATACTCTGGTTTTGGAAAACACATGAGAGACCATGGATTGTCAAGAACCCCGAGCTGACTACAATGTTTTCCGTTTTAAAGAAATGCCAAGGAAAACTGGATTGTTTAATCCACGAAATGTTGTTTATCCACGCTGAATACGCAGTCAGACTCAATTCGTGCTAAAGTATTTATTTAACATTATTTCATGAATCACACATTTTCTTTTGTTATTCAACATCCTTTATTTAACTTACATACTTCATGAATATTTAACTAACTGAAAGTCCGGGGAGGGCTTGATAATGTAGCAGGGAAGATCGGGGCTGATGAATTGAATAAATTGCTAATTATAAATGCAAGGGCAATATCTATATAAATCCCCGGGATTTATCTGTATATTGCCCTGCTGCCCTGAGCAATATCCAAATAAATCCCTTCCATTTATAATGAGCAATTAAAGCATTTCATACACGTCCTTTGACCACGCCAAACATTCTGAGAAAATTTCTCCCTTTAACACATCACATATATAGAAATTTATTCTACAACTATAGAAAATACAGTAGTATCCCATATATCATGCCGGTTATGTGTTTACTCTAAGAAAATTTTAAGTCTTTGGATATTACAAACGAGCAATTCTGGAACACAACAATGTTTGATCCTTTCACAGTCGCGTTGTTGTCATCTTTGGCAAAATCTTTTTACATGGTCATCATTTTTTTTTTTTTTATTTTTTTTTTTTTATTTGTCCATTATATTACATTGGTTTCATTTTACAGTTAAATCTCTGCTGGTATAAAACATATAATGGCAGGAGATCTTAGCAAGCTCTATTGAGCTTTTCTAGGAAGATCCCCATCATACATTTATATACTAATTACAACAGCAGATGGGTAATCATTCTAAATGTAAAAGTTATACGGGTTTGTTTTAGCAATAAGATGACTACATTCTTAATCTAACATAACAAAGTATTTTGATTTTTTACATAAGTTTTTGTGCTTTTCTTAAAAGAATTATATGTTTTGGATATTTTTAGATTTTTAGGCAAATTATTCCAAATTTGTGCCCCCCTATATTTTAATGAAAATTTTCCGTAGTTTGTCCTTTTGTAATCTATAAAAATATTTGATGCTGATCGAGTATCATGACAATGTATACTTTTATTTAATCTAAAATAATTATTAAAATATTCTGGTAAATTATTGTTAAAGTAAGAGTACATAAAAAGTGCTATCAAATACATATTCAGCTCATATATATTAAGAATATCAAGAGATAGAAATAGTGGCTTTGATTCATCTCGGTAATTTGCAAAAGTCATTATTCTTACTATTTTTTTCTGTATTGTGAATATTGATTTATCATCTAACTGATCTACTTCTCTTTCTTACGAGGACTCGGCTTTCCTATCTGCTACGGAACCTTCTGATCGACAATTTAATACTTTAGAAATCTCAATTTTGGTAGAGACATCAGGGGCTCTGATATCTTTGTAAGGATCTGATTTCTCGCCTAAGACGTAGTGTTAACTTACGTGATTGCCGGTATTCTGGACTGTCTTCTCTGCTCGACTTCGTTATCGCAAACAACAACGATATTACGCCCAGGATTTTCTTTTTTTTTTCGACTTCAACACTATCTCGTTCGCTTACTTCTCTAAAGTCTCCCAATAAACAAAAATATGACAAAAATCATACACAAAAGGTTTGAAATTTGATTGTTGTTGGCTCAGCAAACAAACAATGTGCTATTGTTCTCCGTTTCTCACCTAAGTGAGAAGAAGTGGTTTGAATAAATTGTGACCCGTGAAACGCACCTTTCTCGATGCTGTGTGAAAACCCTGCGGTCGGATCAAAAAAGACAAACAAACAGATGACAAAAACAAGTGGCCAATTATTGCCCTGTGAAGGACGACCTTTATATAAGCTATACCTCATGAATAATATCATGAAATAAGTTAGATAAACCCCTCGAACGTCGGTATTAATCCATATACATCCCTCGAGCCTACGGCCCTCGGGATGTATATGGCTTAATACCTCCGTTCTCGGGCTTTATCTCTTACTTCTTCAGCACCTATACGTTTGACGCTTTGAATACATTAACTCCACTTGAACAGTCACCTTTTGACTTGAAAATGAAGCCACGATGACTTCGAAACGTCGTTTCTTTTCGCCTATTTTAAGTATTATAAATTGTTTTTCAAAATCTTTACTCATTAGAATTGATTAACTACTCGTTTTAGAAGCGCATTTCAGACCGGGATTTCAGAGCGGTTTTGCGTAGCAATGCGCGCATGCAGCAATGAGACAGTTGTTTGAGCTCCACCGTGTTTGAGTCGCTGCGATTATTCATCTTTAGTTTAATTTGTCAATTGGTTTATCAAAACCTTGTAAACAGTTCCCAAACAATGAATGCCCTGTAAAAGAATGTAAACATACCTGATTCACTTTCGAGTTTATCGTTTGTATTTACCTTGCTTGCAAGCCTAGATTTAACTCAAATTCAGGTCAATGATGCGTGACTCGATCTGCAGTGCGACGTGCCTTAGAATAGACCATTTTATTTTTGTAATGGGTGGGGGGGTTGGGCAATTTTTCTGAGCATGAATTTTTTTTTCCGTCTTGAGGTTGTGCAAGAATTTTTTTAGGCATTGTTCGATACTGTTTTTTCCTTTGGCTCGCCGTGCATGATTTTTTTTTTTACTTTTGCTGTTCAGGAATTTTTTTGGTAATTGCCCTCCCCGCCTCACCTCACCCGTCCCTTACCGTGAGCACCCCATCCTCGTCCCCAGAGCCACTTGGTCCTCTTAACCGTCGGAGCCTCAACACGAGGAGCACGTATTCAAGCTCCGACGAGGGCCAAGCGGCTCTGAGGACAAGAATGGTGAGCACCCAACAAACGTTTTCACATGTTAGCCAATCAACAGTTTGTGAGATTAAGAAAAAATAAGAAATATTGAAGATTTCATGAAGTTTTAAAATTAAAGTTTGAAGTCAATAATTAGTAGAGGACAACAAAATAGACCGCAATCAAATAATAGATATATCCCTTCAATAAAGGTACGAGATATCCCACCCGTCCCCTTTTTTGGAGCGGAAAAGCGCTGGGAACGAGGTTGTATACGTCCATTTAATGGAGATATACATTTAATGGAGATATACATTTAATGGAGGTCTCCCCTTAATGGAGGTTCCCCTTTAATGGAGGTCTCCCTTTAATGGAAGTCTCCCCTTAAAGGAGGTGCCTAAACGAAAGAGCTCTTCGCTTCGTGCTTTAAAATACAAAAACAAAACAAAAACAAGAAACTAGGAACTGTCTCATTATACGATCAAAGAATCATGAAAGCTGAGATGAAAGCTATTGGGCAGTAGTTTAGTTTAGTTTAATGACTTCATCATGGTCAATTTGTCGCAGTGACAGAAGAGAGAAACAAAACTTTCATTCGTCATGGGAAAGACTACAACACCACCGAGTATTACGTCCCCTACTCTTACTGCGCCTTTCAATAACATGCAGAATTTGAAATTCAAATTTCCACTAACAGCTGCGTTTTACACTGCCGTCAATTATCTTAGCTTACCTCTCAGGAAACAGATCTTCACTTCAATGAGGTCAAAAGGTCACGTCCGTGCATTATGATTGGTAGATTTCGATCCATTTCGTTTGTTTCTTTTTCACATGGTCCGTTGGCTTTCGTATTAATTTTGATAAACGGCAGGGAATAACGCAACTGTTGGTGGAGATTTGAATTTCAAATTCCACATGTTATTGAAAGGCGCAGTAAATTCAGGCTATTTACTCTTCTAAGTAAAACTTCACTGCAACGACTGCAAACAGTTTATAAGGGGGGTCGTGGATATGCCTGCGCGAGTCTGGCGCGCAAACATTCGCTCCAGACATTTATAAGTTATAAGGCCGCGAACGCGCGCGCTAAATAAACAGTCATCACGTACTACGTGTCATATACATTACACTAGCTTTATTGAGAATTTTTTTCTGGTAGGACAGCTTGTTCCATAGTTCATCGTATGAATTTGAAAATTCACGCTAAACGCGTTTGAGGAAACCGTTCATGTTCCAAGTCACGTTATACCTGCAAAAGATGGTTGAATAAAAAAAGAGTTATAAAAAATTCATCATAAATCCCAGAACCCAGCTCATACCTTGAAGCCTACAAAAGGTCTCCGCGAGCGAGCAACTCGACAACAATGCACAGAATGATAACATCAGATCCCTTAAATCTGAAATTACCGCAGCAAGAGGGCGTTGAGAATATCAGGAACTGAACTTCAGGCTGGATCAGTGAAATGGTAAACTGACCTCCTGGGGAGTTATTATGGCGCAGTGGCGAGAGCGTTGTCGCTTCCCACCAATGTAGCCCGGTTTGATGCCACACTAAAGTCCGATTCAATACCGAACTTGGTGTCATATGTTGGTTGACTTTGTTGTTAGATCTCAAGTCATCCTTGTTCTGGGGTATTTTTCTCCGAGGCCTCCGGCTTTTCCTCCTTCCCCATTAACTAACATTTCTAAATCCCAATTCGACCTGGAATTAGAGGGTCACAGGTTTGTTAGTCCCATGACTGTTAAGTGTCACACTCGCTGAACAAATCAAGATGTTTCCTCCGTAATTCAATTGTATAATCTGCTGTTTTATTCGCTACTTTCACTGCACAATAAATATATTTGAATTTCTTGTTTCGGTAACTGAAGAGTTATACTACATTCATGTCTTGAAAAGTAACATCTCACCCAAAGAAATCTGTGTATCGTTGGTCTACAAGATACCGTTCAGCTCGATCCTTCATAAACAACTTCAGGTCGTTGAGTTTCTCTGGTCCACACGGTTTGCACTGCTCGGACTTCAATGGTGATCCCGGCACTGCGGGACTGGTATCCTCGACACAGATGTAGTCTCCAGTCTCCGTAAACCTGTCAAAGTACTCCAACACGCCAACGACATTTATATGCGCATCCTCCGTGATGAACCATGGGTGAGGCAGGCTCTGCAGAAGATATTATTATACGTAAGGTCACAGGAAGCCCAAGCTCAATTTCTGAGGTTTTAACCACCAGCCTTGTCCCCAAGGCCTTCTTCTCCTCGGTTCAAAATGGTGGTGGAAAAAATCCCTGGACGAGCTCCAGAAATACTTCAAGCAACATGGAGTATAGGGCGTTTGCAGGTGACGTCACGGTGGCCATATTGCTGTCCCAAAACAATGAAATGGCAGCCATACTGGTCAATGTCCTAAACGAATCCTATAGGACTTTAGCTCTATTCTTTTTAAAACATGTCCTATTGTTTTAGCATGCACTCCAATATGGCCGCCGGTCACGTGAGTGAAAACACTTTATTTTGCCACGTGAAACAAGATAAAGAGTGTCTGTTTCTCTTGAACAGCGGCTCCAGATTTCAAGAAAACAATATGGTTGCCAATTGCAATTGCTGTTCAATCGGAACGAACTGCTTGGGACAATCATGTTTCACATTTGCCTGATCTTGCCTTACACGTGTGTTGGCGCGATGGGATAGTGGTTAGCGCTTTAGACTTTCCACCTAAAGGTCGGTGGTTCCCAGGGGTGGTTCAAGGTCCAGTTTCTGACCAATGTGTTGTTTCCATCAGAAAAAAAAATATTTTGTCCACAATGTCTTCACCCATCACCCAGTTGTACAAATGGGTACCGGGGACATTATGCCGGGGTAACCTTGTGATGGACTAGCATCCCATCCATCCGGGCAAGAGTAGTAATACTCTTAGTTGTCTCAGGTCCGGCTAAAGAAACCTTGTAAAGTTGCGGCCGTGTGGGCATCCTCATGGGCGACGTTGCGGGTACCTCACAGGTGTCGCATGTTTGATTTTGATTATTGTGAAATTATACAATATTGACTTTTTACCTTCAGTAGTTCCTCAGGGAAGCTTTTCTCAATTTCATTGCTATCTCCTTGAATAAACGTTACATCCGGGCATTCTCTGGCTACTGGGTCTAACAAAGACAGGTCAATGTCCATTGATAAGACACGTGACTTCAATCCGAACATTTTAACCATGTCAGCTGTCCACAGCGCCGAGCCTCCCTTGAAAGCGCCGATTTCAATCACCGTCTGAGGCCTCACTTCCCATAACAACTGCTGTACTATAACCAGGTCAAAACAGTCTTTCCACATGGGCACTCCTCGCCAAGTTGTCCGATATTTCCCTCGAGAATTAAAATGGAATAGGTTACTGGAAACTAGTTTATTCATGAGTTAAAAGCTTATTTCATACGGAATTTACGGTATTTACCAGATACAATATAGTTTCTTATAGCTTTAAAAAAAATAACCCAAAAGCGGGCATCTTTTGGTAGCGGTAGTTTTTCTTATGAAAATCAACTGCCTGCTCTTTAAACATTTGAATTTGAGGGTTCTTCCGCTCAACAATATAGAGAAATGATTATCATCCGAAAATCCATATGAGTTCCCGGGACTAAGTTTTTGTGTTTCTTTGGCTTAATTACAAAGCTTTCAAGTTAAGAAGAAGTGGCATTGTTTCAATATTGGTATAGGGTTCGGATTATGTTCGGGGCGACCTCGTCTTACTAGACAAAATTTTCCAATCCTTTTCCGCAAGTATCGCGCGCGCAAATTATTGAAAATAAACAAATCGTTTACTCCTTCGAATACGGACGATTAAAATCCAAATATTTTTATTTACATATCAAATGAGAAGGAAAATGATACACTATCAATGCAATCGAAATTATGGTATGAAAACTTTGCTGAAGAACCTTCACTGAAATTGGAAAATATTTACAAACAACATTGGATACCAAGTTTCAGGAATTCCAGTACAAAATACTTAAGGTGGCTGAACACAGTTTCACTTTACCTATGCGTCATACATTGTCATTTTAAAACCACTAAAGTCTGGGCGTCGAAAATTGGCGAGGCATACGATTAAGCAACAAGCTATATATTTTGATATTTTTGTTGAGCTTTTAGGGTGTTGCCATGGCAACACGGTGGATTGTAAATCAGCCTGTAATATTTGGTTTCGTTTATTTACAGAAAATATAGTCGTTAGATTTTGTCCATCATTTGTCTCCAGTAAACTCGTAAAAATATTCGCGTGTTAACACTGGTCTCATGTAATTTTGACAGAGGGATCTTCCGTAACTTATGGTTTAATATGTTTGCGTTTTGTAAAAATCTCCTTTGTTAGATTTCAACTTTTTGATGGCAGGTAAGTTCGGCATATTCGGAACTATTATTGTGCCAAATTTCGTGAAATTCTAACGAGTGGTTCCGTAGAAATCAGCACGTTTCCGAGGAAAGTCGCTAAAAATTCCAGTCACAATTTTTTGGTCAACTGGGCATACGTTGCATTTGACTGGGTTCTCGATCCAGAGACAATCAAAGTGCCCTTTGGGCTATCTCCTGTACCTTTTTCCCATCATGCAGTGCTGTCATATTATGTCCGAATATTGTTTTTAGGCTAGACTGTGTGGTTTCTTGATAGAAGGGTCCCCTTAATGGAGGTGTCCCCTTAATGGAGGTGTCCCGTTAATGGAGGGGTTTCCTTAATGGAGGTGTCCCCTTAATGTGTCCCCTTAATGGAGGTGTCCCATTAATGGAGGTGTCCCCTTAATGGAGGTGTCCCCTTAATGAAAGGGTTTCCTTCATGAAGGTGTCCCCTTAATGGAGGTGGCCCTTAATGGAGGTGCCCGCTTAATGGAAGTGTCCCCTTAATGGAGGTTTCCCTTTATGTAAGTGTCTCCTTAATGGAGGTTCCCCTTAATGGAGGTGTCCCCTTAATGAAAGTGGGCCCTTAATGGAGGTGTCCTCTTAATGAAAGTGTCCCCTTAATGGAGCCGCCCCCTTATGGATGTGTCCCCTTAATGGAGGTGCCCGCTTATTGGAAGTGTCCCCTTAATGGAAGTGTCCCCTTAATGGAAGTGTCTCCTTAATGGAAGTGTCCCCTTAATGGAGGTCTCCCCTTAATGGAAGTGTCCCAAAGAAGTGGTTCCACTGTAGTGTTATTGCATTCACAATTTCCACAAACAAATAAATTACACAAAAAAATCCAGACGGAATTTTCGGTCTTCAAGAGAGTAGTCCATTTTTTAATAAACTGTTCAACTCGATCTTATTCGATTAGAATGACAATGTTGACACTTACCAACCACCGATTTGTGCATCATATCTGCGGACATTTCTCCAGAGTCGCGCCGGTCCTGGAACGGAACAAATCGAGGTTCCTGGGGAGCCTCTTTGTCCAGAGCTGTTAGGACGGTGTAGTAGTCCGTGTTGAGGATTTTACGCTCCATTTTCTCAGAATTAATGACCTGCAAAAGGCTAGAAATAAAGCATACTGTATTAGCCTTTATGGTGCCGGCTGGCATCTTTAATTAAGAAAGATTTTCCAGGAATCTTATTAGCCCACTTTTTTATTTTCATATTTTAGGTTGTCACATACGAACCACAGGAAGTCCACATTGCCGGACGTTTACCTGGTTTCTGTAACTTGGAAAATTGCTACTATCACGTGGATGGAATGTTAGTCCATCGCAGGATTACCTCAGCATTTTGTCACCGATACCCGTTTATGTACCTGGGTGGAGAGTGACAATATGGAGTAGAAAAGCAACGCGATGGCCGAGACCAGGCCTCGCACCACCGGAATCTGAAATCCAACGCGCTAACCATTACATCACTGCGCCTCCACGATTTTCATATCAAGCCATATAAATTACTATAACACCTTACTAAGCCTGCTTCGTTACCGGCCCAGGCGTACGTTTCTCAAAACTCTCAAAGACATTTCGGGCCAGAAAGCTATTTTTTGAAATTCAATTTCTTTCGAGTGGCGATGAAGTTTTTATCCCTCAAACCAGCGCAGCGTTTTTTTTTAGTCAACTTTGGATTTATTTGCTTAGCATTTAAATCAAAGAATATTTTGTACCCTTGTTGGAAAATTTGCTGCACATAACACAGTTTTTCAGGCCCCAAAGGTTTTTAGGACTTTCGAGAAACGCACGCCAGGCGCCGGTAAGACGCGGGAAAGAGAGAGCGCGAGGCATCGTGGGAAGGATACATCTGCCTCACAACTGCGTGCACACGCACACAGCGCTGGAACAAGGAGTGACGGCTGGGAACGAGGAATTATAATAACAATCAGCAAAGAAAATTGCACGAAGAACAAGTCCAAAGTTTTTGTTGCTTTTCGCGTGATTTTCAGTACTTATTGTTATTATAATTTCAACCCGTGAGGTATGTTTGAGTCTTTGACGTCACTTTCTCCCATTCGCAGCGAAGCCTTGGAACAAGGTTGATTAATGGCGGCCGTAAATTCTCGGAAATAAATGTTAAAATAAAATGACTTCTGATGTTCGTAATGCCGAATTGAAATTTGGCAAGATGAGTAAGAAAGTCTAATTGTACACAAAAATGTAAAAAAATGAAAATCAAAAATTTGATCACAGGGGCACTTTAAACAAACGTTTCAAAAAGTATATAAAAAATGTGGCTGGTGGAGGGCTGGAGCAAGTAAAAAAAAGAACTTTCAAGTATGTAAATTGAAAACAGTTTTTTAGAAGTTAGTTTTCGAGTTGAGTTAAATGGTAATAAAACTTTTTTTAAAATCCTTACGTTACGTCTTCAGTGTCTTCAGTGCAAGTAATCAAAACAACAATAAAGCGGTCTCTATTACGCCTTCAATTCCAGCTTTCGCTTTTTGATGCGCCTTTGATAACAGCCAGCTATGGCCTTCAAAAGACGTCCATTAAAAAAGACTTTCAACTAAGTTTTCTTAGACAGGAGAACGGTGTTAAAAAACCATCCCAATACCAGAAACGCACTGCAACACGCGCGAATGAAACACAGTAGAACCTCGATTTCAGGACCCTCTATGTAACGAGGTCCTCGGAATGACGAACGGTATTCTTTGCCCCTGTAATACGAATATCTAAACTAGGAATACGTAAGTGTCTCGCAGAACCTCGCGAAGCTCGGGGGAGGATGCACTGCAAAATTATAGCGATGTGGTTGGGTTGCTTGCTGGCAATGGCCCCAAAATTTAAAGTTGAGACATTTTCGTTCCCAGTCTGTTCCATTTCAATTGTACTTCCTAAAATAAAATAAATGGGAGCTGGTGCTGGTCAGTTTTGGGTTTTGGGTACCAAACAATTCTGAGGCCCTTCCTCTCCCCCCCCCCCCCCCCCCCCTGCCACCTATCTTCATTAATTTTTATCAGAAGGAAAATTGGCCTGAAAGTGGATGTATTAAGTACTGTTGTGGACATGGCTCCAGGACAATATGCAGTGGTGTTCTGTTTATTTTGATTGTCTCAATTAAATTCCATTTTTGAAGCTTGTGAGTGCTATCTCCCAAATTAACCTGTTCCCTTTAGATGCTGCTATAGCTTTTGTTCTATATACTGGGTATCAAATAATTATAATTGGTAACCCAATTCTCTATTCACTTGAATGGTTGAGATCACAGGAGGTTACTGCTGCTGAAAAGTGATGTTATCCAAAAAATAACAACTCAATGGTGAAAGTGGCATGAGATTCTCCCAGCAGTAACAATACTATATTTTGGATACAGGTCATGGGAATTACGAAATTGATTACAAAACATGAATATTCAAGATGAAGCAGCAGATTCTTTACAAATACCATAAGCAATGTATAGAGAGACCTGGATGGAGAATTCGTAGGTTAAGACCAGGACTTAGGCCTTCATGACCAGTTAGCCCTTTTAAAAATCTCGAAATGAAAATTAATTTGTTGATGTACATTCTCCTTACAGTTCACATAGCCATAACTCTACAGTGAATTCGTATTCAATTTCCACAGACAACTCATGTTGAAGGTGATCAGGTACTCAATTTGCATAATTTATGATCTTGCTCGTACACTGATATTGTGAGGAGATTTAAGATACTGATCACCGTTCCAATAATAAATGTGAAGCAGTAATATGTTCATGTGTCGTGTTTACCTACATGTATACAGTTGCTACAGATTAGATGGTCATGATTACTAACAGTAAATTGTTTTTTGCTAACAAAATATTTTTATCCAAATTGTAAAGAGAAATTCTCCTTACTAAACCATTCGAATGTTATTTCTTATTGAACTATTTTATGAAGAATGCTGTAAACTCAAGATACCGTATATGTATACAAAGCACATTTCACTCAATGTTCATTCACAGACAATCATGTAAATATTGTATATTTGGGAAATAATTTCCACCTTTGTGATCTGCAGTTTTGATCATTTATCTGTAGTTTTGATCATATAAAAAGTTCCTTAGTGACCTAAGTGAAAATATCAATAAACATCAAATTACAGTGTGTACCATAAGGAGAATTATTTTTCAGTGTTTGATTATCCTCTCAGTAGTTTAGCCACTTAAAATCCTTTTTTTTTTTGCAAAAGCCGGTGATTTGAGCTCCATTTCTTAATCGCTCTTCTTCTCTGAGCCTTTCCTGTAATCAGTGTTTGCTTTTCCCTACCGTCGCAGGTATGAAAGATATTCGTCACGAGTATTTAGCTGATCGTGTAATTCTTGCCGCCTCTCGTTGCGTCTACAAACAGAATCATTTTGTCCAACACTTCCAGTCGGTGTCGCCTCTCCTGATCGGTTTTGTTCAGAATTCTAATGACGGCAATCGGTCAAGGCCTTTGAACCTAGTCAAACGGTGTGCCTGGGCTGTTCGAAGTGTTTGTAATCTATTCTCTCGTTGTCTCTTCGTTGCTCGATCGCGCTGAATTTCAAGTTACCGTTCAGCGGAGTTTCGGTGGTTAATTTTCTCGGACAAGGATTTCCAGCCACCTGTTGAATCCAGGGTTGTTGTGTTTGCTGTTCTTTCTCATTTGCATCGGAAATTGGTTGTAAACATTTTTTCACAGAGTAAGCTGGGTAAACGGCCGCCGGCACGGCCACCATGAATAAACATGAGGGTGCGCCATTGTCAGCGGTCGCGATTTTTGTTGCCAGGCAACTGCCGCACAGCATCAAGTATATATAATATATATAGATAGGCCAAGCCTAACAGCGTAGCACTTTGAACAAGCTTAACTAAGGTGAAACTTAACTAAGGTGAAAGGTTCAGTAGTGTAGCAGCTGCTCGCAAGATCTGTCGAGATTGGTTAGATCTAACAATGGTTTTCAAGACTATTGTCGCTTTCAGAATCTACCAGAACTAAGACCTCACAAAATCAAACCCAAAAACAGCTGACACAGTGCAATTATAATCATGGCAATTTCAAGGCCAAACAACTCTCAATTTTTAGAACAATTATGGTCACTCCATCCATGATGGCTTTATTGACAATTTTGTTAGATGGATCAGAGAAGCTACAATGTGTAGAAAATAATAATCATTACAATCTTGAAGGACTGGAGTTGAATCATTTAGATACTCTTTGGTCACTCAATGGAATTATCGTCCTATACTTGACAGTTGACTCCATTTTAAGAGATGATTATTTTGATTTAAAACTGTCTGAAATGTTTGGGATTATTTTTCTTCAGTTTAAAAAATTTCAAAGCAAAAAAGAATGTTGAACCACATACATATATAAACAATTAAATTAAATAACACTTGAATATTTGAAAACTTACATCAATGTTGCATTGCATACTACTACTACTACTACTACTACTACTACTACTACTACTACTACTACTACTACTACTACTACTACTACTACTACTACTACTACTACTACTACTACTACTACTACTACTACTGCATGTGATGGCATTACATCAGCAAGAAGACTTACCGACAACACTTTTGGCAATCGCTTGCTTTCTCATGGTCTTTCCATGGTCTTTCCCGCTCTTTTTCTAGCCGTTCGGCCACCCATTGCTCTAACCGTTGGTTAAAATATGTCTGCCTTTCTAAAAAGGCTTCTAGCTTGGACATACAGTACAGCTGTAAAATCATCACCACTAGCATCTTCTCGATTGATCGCTGAGGCCAGGTCGAGACCTGCTTTTTTCACTGCTTTCAATTGCAGTACCGCCTCTAAACCTGCTTTGAGAAATAAACATTTCGGACTCCGAATCACTCGACATTGCTAGGCTGTTTCTAGCATTCACTACGAACAACTAATTCGAAATGCGACTTGGAAAAATTAACATAATTAAAAAGCCGCGAACCCTGTGCCCTCTGTTCCTACTGTTCCTCTGTTCCTACTGTTCCTCTGTGCCCTCTGTTCCTCTGTGCCCTCTGTTCCTATGTGCCCTTTGTTCCTATGTGCCCTCTGTTCCTCCGTGCCTACTGTTCCTCTGTTCCTACTGTTTCTCTGTTCCTACTGTTCCTCTGTGCCCACTGTTCCTCTGTTCCTACTGTTCCTCTGTGCCCTCTGTTCCTCTGTGCCCTCTGTTCCTCTGTGCCCACTGTTCCTCTGTGCCCACAGTTCCTCTGTTCCTACTGTTCCTCTGTGCCCACTGTTCCTCTGTTCCTACTGTTCCTCTGTGCCCTCTGTTCCTCTGTGCCCTCTGTTCCTCTGTGCCCTCTGTTCCTCTGTGCCCACTGTTCCTCTGTGCCCTCTGTTCCTCTGTGCCCACTGTTCCTCTGTGCCCACAGTTTCTCTGTTCCTACTGTTCCTCTGTGCCCTCTGTTTCTCTGTGCCCTCTGTTCCTCTGTGCCCACTGTTCCTCGATCTGTGCCCACAGTTCCTCTGTGCCCTCTGATCCTCTGTGCCCACTGTTCCTCTGTGCCCTCTATTCCTACTGTTCCTCTGTTCCTACTGTTCCTACTGTTCCTACTGTTCCTACTGTTCCTCTGTGCCCTCTGTTCCTCTGTGCCCTCTGTTCCTCTGTGCCCACTGTTCCTCTGTTCCCACTGTTCCTCTGTTCCTGAACTTTACTTCTTTACTACTACTTTTGATATGACGTCAGTCAGGTCGTCGTACACGAGCCATGAGAGCCATGAGCCCAGGGAAGGCGAAGAAAACGGATTACAGTCTGCACTCGTACTGCCAGGAGAACATTCCGAATTCGTCCAGATCTACTAGCCCTTTCCCTTTCTGGCGTGGATATTTCTTCAACCGAACATTGTGGCGCCGAAACCATCGCGCGGTCGAATTTACCGAAAAAAATCTCCCAGGGTTGCGTCCAGTCGAAAATTCGCTAGACAGATCATGACTGGCATTGTTGTTGTCTTTGGGTCTCCTGTGCTTGCTAGGTTTTTTTTTTTGTACTTGGCGTCCCATTTTTATTCAAACTTCTCGGTAAACATCGCAGAACGGAAAGAACGAAAATATCGACCGCGTGAATTCAAATCCACCAGTGAAGAATAGAAAGCCCTTTTGCTGTCAACAGCTCAAGCCTGAGCCAATACAAGGCTAAAATATTATTAGCGTTCTTTCCAATTGGCTCCAACTGGAAAGGTGTCGAATGCGAGAGAGAGTCTGGGAGTCTTCGTTGAAAATGGTCAGCGTCGTTCTTTTTGGCGGGGATAGTTACGTGGTGTACGCGGACATATAGTGTACCGTCTTTCTTTTTGTGGTCAACAGACAAATTCGTCTAACGCATTGTTGTACCCAATTCAAACCTCCTGGGAATAAGATTCTTTGTTCACAATATTTCCATATCATTTCCATGTCAATGCTTCATTCATATGGAAATATGACGAACAAAGAGTTCTAATCCCAAAAGGTTTGAATTGGGTACAACAATGCGTTAGCCGAATTTGTCTATTGTACGACAAAATACGTGCACCAAACGAGCTCGGTTTGGCTCGTTTGCTCTCCACTGCCGAACCAAACGAACCACATCCGGTTCCCGTCGCGGTGGAAAGTTATATTTTGCTCTGGATTATTCGATATCGATCCGGCTACGGGTAAATGAGTGTAGGATTTCGCAAACAGCAGTTCTTTATGTATACAACATACTTTATCGCTTGTAACTTTGATTTCAGAATTCGGAGAGCAAATGAAAAGCACATTTGTGTGCCGGTGAAAGTGAAATATTTCCATTGTTAGCAAAACGTACTAGGCCGTAAAGCTAGCAAATGTGACATGACGCTTAACTTTTGACAGCGGTGAAAAAGGACATATTTGCTCCTTATCAAACGTGAGCAAAATTAAAGTAATCGTTGTTGTTTGACATCAATGCAAATTAATAGCAAATAAACAGCTTCGCTTATTTCGCAAATAAGAGTAAATTAAACGCAAATGTACTGATTTGTCCCGTAAGTAAATGTTCGGAAACAGATCAGTGTAAACAAATTGTTTTGCATCGCATTTGCCTGGATTTCCAACACCAGTAACCGTGATATTTTTGCGCAGGAAGCAAATGTTTGGCAATTGTATGTGAAAGTTAGAAATTTGCCTCGGTAGCAAAAGTGAGGCAAATTTGATGCAAATATCAACATCTACGACATTCGCACGTGAATTCAACCGGAACAAATATTTATGTTCACGTTAACTTTACACCAAGCGCAAATTCGATTCAAATTTGGAGCCCCAAATTTGCTACATATTTGCTCAACTTGCAAACCTGAGTAAATCCATTTTTTCGTCCAGTGGATGTAACGCAACAATGATTTATTTAAAAATTAAAACATGCAAAAATGAAATCAAACAAATACGGCACTTGTTGATATGCATAAGTTGAAATGTCCCTGAACTGAAACTAAAACGAAACGACTATATTAATAATGGCTTCGCTGTGCTTGGTAAGATTTTTAGAGAAACACGAGGCTTGCACGTGATAGGTCATGATAGCTTACATTGCGTTTGCCGTGATTTCACCGTGATAGCTCTGTGTTTTGAGCGAAGCTTGTTACAATACAGATGACTTATTTGACAAGCCATTGGAGTAATATGTAATCGGAGGAGTGGAGTTAATGTCCAACCGTACAAGAATTGGCGACAGTCCTACTGATTACGACTACGACAAAAGCTCAATCTGCTTATATGTCAATAGTGTAATAATAATACAGTAATAATCACAACTGAAATAGTGAAACTTGTATTCAGATGGACAGAGTAGGATCATTCGGTCGCTTTTCGAGAACTAGGTATATGCAATCAAATTTACCTTAGTTAGTTAGTAGGCGCTTCCACTGAACAGGAGAAGTGTACCCAACGAGATGCACACACAATCTAGTTTACCAGGGGCGGATCCAGGGATTTTAGAAATAGGGCGCGTTTGGCCCCGTTTAGCGCGCTTGCGTGCACCTTTCTAGAGGGGTCCGGTGGTATGACCCCCCCGGAACATTTTGATAGTTTGTTAACCCTCGGACGTACAAGGGGGGGGGGGGGGGGTGGTTGCCACCCCCTTAAGGTTTTTCTCCGATATTATCAAGACCATTTAAAATTAGCACATGCCGTTTTCAGTAGCTGTTCATTTATCCTTGAGAAACATTTTGGTAAAGTTTGGCAATAACCAGTTACTATGCTAACGAGATATGACGTCATAAGTAACACGTGTTCAAGCCATTTTTGAGTAAAAATGCGTGTTTTTCACCTTTTTTCAGTGAAAAAAACGTATAAAATGCTACCAAAAGCATCAAAATGTTATTTTGCAACTCTAGCAAAGAATATTTGCAATTTCCACTTTTTCCCGATAAATTTGAATTTTTAGTCAAATCCAAGATGGCGGCCGTCTTGGCGGCCATTTTGGATGACGTCACGGACCCCCAGCAGCGTCACAACCCATAATATTTACCTTATCTTGTAGAGCACACCGAGGGCTATCTATTAGATGTAAAATATTTCTGAAATATTGCAACATCGCAAAACCCCCCCGGGGGGGGGGGGGGGGGGGGGGGTTGTTGCACCACGAATGGGGGATAAGTTTGCGTGTACGTCCGAGGGTTAAAGTACTCTGAGGATGTAATCTGGTGCATTCTGGGCGCTCAAGTTTGGCAAACGCTAGGATCCCATACTGAACGAGAAATGTTGAAATATTTTATAAAATGCAGTTGTGGCTGTGGTCAAACATAATTTGAATCAACTCCAACGTTTTCTACAAACAAAATCGAAGGGTAACCGGAATGCTATGTGAGCTAATTAAACTGGAGTCATCACATGCATCTACATCCACCCCTGTCATTCGTTTGCCTGAGGCAAGTAGCATAACGACGCACTTTGAACTTTCCGAACCGCGTCTTTTAATGACAAGTGTTAACATGATAAATTAGCTTTTAAGGTGGTGACAAAAGCAAGGCTGATTAAACAGTACGGAAATTGTATTTGAATCCAATATTTCAAAAGGCACAGCCTTTCTTCTTCAGGGTCTTACAGGTTTTGACTCTTTAGGCAAAAAACGTTACAATTAAAACGTGGAGTAGTAATAGGATGCTATAATAATAATAATAATAAGCCTACTTAAAACGTAAAAACGTTAAGAAATAATAAGAAACGTTACAATTTGAAATTTGAAAAATATACACAAGTGACCTAATATAGCAACTTAAGGCAAACGTTGAGATCTAAGAAAACGTTACAATTTAAAATTTAAAAAATAGTATGGAAACTAGAAACAAACAAGTCATGTTTCATCTCTTCTTTCTTCTCTTCGTCTTCCCATGGTTATTTTCGATGTGACAAAAACTGTCTAACATGCAATTACTTTACGCTGATTAGATCCTTTACTACAGGATCCGGTGCTTCTATTTTGTTACGGTAGTCCTTGCAAACACAGTTACGCTTTTAAGGTGACTCGACTGGGTTTTGGAGCGAGGATACCTTTGAGAAACTTTAACTTTGAGAAACTTGTACCACCACAAACGATCCAACGGAAAATCAATTGCCACAGCTGCACTAGAGAAAGATTAAAGTTTCAGACAGGTTTCAGATGAGGTAAGTTTTATGGAAATCGGAGTTGCCAAAGAAACATTGTTATGACGTCACTTCCTGTTTTACATAATACCGAATTACTTGTCATCAAGAGATAATTTTGGAAAACGCTCTCTGGATCTTCGACCTGACGTACTTGTCCTAAGGTCTACAAAATATTACAAATTTCTATGGAAGCGTTTTCGAGAAAATTTCGAGTGAAGTTTTAAGGTATCGTCACTCAAAAACCCAGTCGAGCCACCTTAATTGTGGTATATTCTGGAACTAGCAGTAATCACAGATTATGGAGACGCGTTCGAAGGAATTTCCGGCGGAAATGAGCCCCTGAAAAAAACCAATAGGGGCGGCCATTTGGAAGACCGGCCACCAAAAATCTCAAATTTTACTGCACATAAACCACAGGACAACCAACACGAAATTAGGATTGCGTTCTTGGAACGCGATGAATAGGCAGACAAACAGACAGACGGTTATATTTTCAGAGGATAACTATTTATAGAACGAATGTTTGTTGTAGAGACGAGGGAAGGATTTTAGAAACAACAGTCCTTCAGTCGCCAAGTCCTCATACGCTGGGAAGACTTAAGGCATGGTTTTGGAAATTCGAGTCTACGTTGATCTGCTGTCCTTTGGTGTCAAAAGACATAGATAAGACCGAAAAAGATATTATGTTCAAAGGGTTTAAAGAATATTACAGTCTTCCAAGCCTGTTGTCAGTTGTCAGTTAACCCTGATACAAATGTCAGTTGTCAGTAAACCCCATCCTGATCCTCTTATATTAATAATATTTACTTTATATGTATAATATATTTTTGTGTGTGTGTTGTGGTGACCAAATACAATTTCTTTTAAATAAGTATGAGTTTATATAATTATTTGATAAGCCAAAATTCCGAGATTTCGACATGCTTGACAAAGACTCCGAGACAGAAGAAATACTCGCCAAACGAGACTTCGAGGCTTAACACAAAAATGGTCGAGATTTCGAGACCGGACCAAAATTTTTCGACACCCGCGATTTTGAAGGTACCATTAGCCACCCCTTTCAGAGTCGAGGACGAAGAAAAGCGTCGGTCAAAGAGCAACATTAAAAAGTAAGAGAAATAAGAAATATTGAAGATTTGTTGAAATTTTATAGTTAGAATTTATAGTTAAAAAATTAATAGATGGACACCAAAATGGTCCACTATCAACCTGGGGTGCTCTTGCTTGGGTATCAACTGTCTGTTGTTGTTCCAAATAATCATTTTCTTTCGTCAATCCCTTCTTAAAACCTCTTAATATTTCAATCAAATTCAGGTAAAATCCCCCCTTAAGTGATTATGAACTGTTTGTACTTGGAAATTAAGCGAAACATTTTCGGATTTCTCCTTGGAAATCTTCGGTAGTCTTGATCGGAAACGTTCACCTGACCTTCGAACAACTTTCCGACAATTTAGGAGCCTTTTTTGTTTCTATCTGGACAAAATTTACTGTTACAGTGAAGTGTTTACTGTTAGAGTTAAAATGCCTAAAATTTAACCGTTTTATGCTACGTACAGAGCCCAAAAATTAAGTGTTATCGAGGTACCCCCATTCATACCCTCTTAAAACGCCTAAAATTTAACTGTTTTATGTTACAGAGCCCAAAAATTAAGTGTTAAGTGTTATCGAGGTACCCCCATTCAGACCCTCTCAAATGGATCTCATCACCTCAGAAGCTTGAGCGTGCCTCCTGTAAGCTTACATGAGGGAGCGTAGCCCCTTTGTTCAAAACACTAATTTATACAAATTTCCCCGGTCGGCAAACAAAGTTACAGTTAATTTTAATTTACTGCTGTCTTGATTGGATCCCATCACCTCAAAAGCTTGGGCGTGCCGCCTGTAAGCTTACACGAGTGCGCTGAAACCCCTATGTTCAAATCATTGATTTATACACATTTCCGTAGTCGAGAAACAAAGTTACATTCAATGTTAATTTACTGCTATCTCGAATGGATCCCATCACCTCAGAAGCTTGGGCGTGCCGCCCAAAAACAGTAGTTTAAAACACTAATTCATACAATTTACCCAAGACAACAAACAAAGTTACAGTTACTGTTAATTTACTTAATGGAGGTGCCCCTTTAATGGAGGTGTCTCTTTAATGGAGGTGTCCCTTTAATGGAGGTGTCCTCTTAATGAAGGTGCCCCTTCAATGGAGGCGTCCCTTTAATGGAGGTGCCCCTTTAATGAAGGTGTCCCCTTTAATGGAGGCGTCCCTTCAATGGAGGTGTCCCTTTAATGGAGGTGTCCCCTTTAATGGAGGTGTCCCTTTAATGGAGGTGTCCCCTTTAATGGAGGTGTCCCTTTAATGGAGGTGTCCCTTTAATGGAGGTGTCCCTTTAATGGAGGTGTCCCCTTTAATGGAGGTGTCCCTTTAATGGAGGTGTCCCTTTAATGGAGGTGTCCCCTTTAATGGGTTGTGTCCCCTTAAATGGAGGTGTCCCTTTAATGGAGGTATCCCCTTTAATGGAGGTGTCCCTTTAATGGAGGTGTCCCTTTAATGGAGGTGTCCCTTTAATGGAGGTACTCCTTTAATGGAGGTGTCCCTTTAATGGAGGTGCTCCTTTAATGGAGGTGCCCCCTTAATGGAGGTGTCCCCTTTAATGGAGGTGTCCCTTTAATGGAGGTGCCCCTTTAAGGCAGGTGCCCCTTTAATGGGCGTGTCCCTTTAATGGAGGTGTCCCTTTAATGGTGGTGTCCCTTTAATGGAGGTGTCCCTTTAATGGAGGTGCTCCTTTAATGGAGGTGCCTCTTTAATGGAGGTGCCCCTTTAATGTTGGAGGTGCCCCTTTAACCCTATTCGGCCGGGGGGGGGGGGGGGGGGGGGGGCACAAAGTGCCCGCGCTAACTTTCAACATTCATTCGTTCCATGTATTCAAACGCCATCAAACTTTGTGACTTTTCCTAACATTTATCTGGCAACAATTTCGTATGACAATTTTTTTGATCGCGTGACTTGATGTTTCCATGGCAACAAGATTTTGACAACCATGCTTTTTGAAATTTGCATATTTATACCTTTGAATGAAGAAAAACAATGTTTATTGGTATAACTTTTGTATTTTTACGTCATTTAGCGTTTATTTATTGGTTTTCATTAATTTTGGGTGAATTAGGACGGTTTTTAAGAGGTTTTAAAAAATTCAGAAATTCAAGATGGCGGATCCAAGATGGCGGCCGCATAACTAATTACCTAATAACTACGTCATATGACGTCATCGTTCCATTGTGCGGACCGCAAAGGAGACAGTTTTGGACGTACTATGTACCCTCTAGGTTTCATTGTCATAGCCTTAATGTTCTTGAAGTTACACAGGGAGGGGCACATTGTGCCCCCCCCCCCCCCCCCCTAGGCTCAGAAACTCAAAAAAAGCCCAGGCTGAATAGGGTTAATGGGCGTGCCCCTTTAATGGAGGTGCCTCTTTAATGGAGGTGCCCCTTTAATGGGCGTGCCCATTTAATGGGCGTGCCCCTTCAATGGCGGTGCACCTTTAAAGGAGGTGTCCTTTCGATGGAGGTGCCCCCTTAATGAGGGTGTCCTAAAGTAGAGGTTTCACTGTGGTACTTGAAAAGTTGATGACGACGATTAATGTCATCGCTGAGAAAGCTTCGGGTCTTTTTTTTGGGAAGATAAGGGTCCCCTCCTTTCGCCCCGCCACTGTCTCATCAAAAAATACAACAACAACAACAACAACAACAATAACAGACTTTATTTAGACAGGTGAAAGAAACCAGAATTACACAAAGTAATTTCATCCGGGCCCTGCTAAAATCCGAACTTCTCATCATTGAAATTAAAGCTCAAGGTGGAAGTCGCCAGATTACAAACCACTACACAAATCTCAAAAATAACTTATTTATTGGTGCTTCCTTACAAACTTATTACTCCATTGTTAAGAAATGTGTACTTGCAGCTGTTCAGATTAGCTTCCTCAACTCTTTGTCTTTTCAAGACATGTTTTTATATTCCAGCCACTTTTATTATTTATAAACGAAAACCATCTACTGATCACTGTTCAATAATCACTTAATTTTTATTGCTAAAGGGGAATATTAATAGAGAACTCTTATGTACCTATATAAGCTATTGTGGCCCCGAAAGATACGGGTATAGGCCGTTTTGGTTTTGTATTAACTAACCGCCGCCTGGTTAGCTTGATAGAGCGCCAGTCTGCAGAGCGGGTTCGAATCCCGGCCGGACCAACATTCAGGGTCTTAAAATAACTGAGGACGAAAGTGCTGCCTTTGCTATGACATCTGCAAATGGTTAGACCTTCACGTGACTCCGATGACCACGTATAAATGGCGGTCCCGTCTCCGTCGGGGGACGTAAAAGAACCACTGAGGGCGTAAAAAAAACCCTGGCTGTGACCACCCTCAGTGCCATACATTGTTCATGGGTGGGGTGGGGAAGATAAGATCAACAATAGACCGATAGCGACTGCCTGAGGCGCCTTCATAAGCTGACATCCGATCTCATTCTCATAAGTGTATGTAAAGCGCCATGAGACATGTGTGATATGTGCGCTATACAAGTCTCTTCCTTTTTTATATTGAGCAAGTTTTATCTTCTTAACTGGCCTAAACTGAAATAACGATACACATCTTTGCCTGGCAGAGTTAAGAGCCCATTATTGGGTAATGGCCTGGCCTAGTAACAGAGTCAAAGCTTGTAATGTGGTACTACAACCCTGGTCGAAATGTTAACTGACACTCCACCATTTTGAAACCAGTTTCAAAACGATTTAAAACTCTCGGATAAGTAAAGTGAAAATTACAAAACATACATCTCCATTCCCCCCGCACTCCCCAAACAAGGTTGAAATTTGCGAACTGTAGTAAGTGTTGAAAGCATTTTCTATTCCTGGCCCTCAACATTGTACCAGGGAGAGGTGGTAAACCTGTAAGGATTTACTCCACATTTGAACCGAAACATTCCAAGTGTTCCAAATGTATTAACCACGGTTGTAGCTTATCAGTCTGTGAATCTACCGTGTGACCATTCAAATGAAAGCTTTTGAGCAGTGATTGTCTGTCAGGGCTGCTGTTAATTATGCTGTACAACGTGGTTCTAACTTTTGAATCGTGGGAAAAAATCGTACAGTATAACCATGCAAATGAAAGCTATTGCAGCACCACTCAGTACTTTCCTGTGGTGCTGGTTATTTTGCTGAACAAGGTGGTTCTAACGTAGGAGTCTGTGGATCATGAAGTCCTAAAGTGTGACCATTCATATGAAAGCTATAGGGCAGTTCATTCCAATAGTACTTTTTGCTTTTCAGTCTTTTACAATGCGAGGTTTAGTATTTCATGAATATTGATTTGGAAAAAAATATAGGCAGTGAAATGGGTTGTTATAATTATAGTTAACTCCAGCGTCGGCTGGTAAGGGTTGCCCTTAAAATTCTTTGATTAATCCTTTCAATAATTCTTCGTTTTCAGAAAGTTCAACCATATTAACTTCTGAAGGCCTCTTATTTCTTGCCACTCCCCTCCCTACCACTTGTACTTCTTACATCGATAAACGTGAAAGAAGAAACAAGTGGCTGAGAAGGAACGCGACATGTGCCTCCCAGTTATGACTATGTTTTTGTATGAAATTCTCGTACTATAAAAAAATTAGCAATAGAATTTTATTTTTGACCCATTATTACCTTCTCGATTCGTTTTATCTTGGTAATATGCCTTAACTTACTCTAAAATCTAAACCTTAACTTACTCTACAATCTAACTTGGTAGAAGTTGCATCGCAACCTTATTTTGTAGAAAAGGTTTCTTGCACGCTCTCAGTTTGACGTCTCCGTCGTTGTCATACTTGTCCAAGAAATCTGAAAGAAAAGCGAGAAAAAAGGCATTATTTTGTGATATTCCAGTAGCCAGCGTTTTTGTTTGATCCCCTTGTCTTACAATAACTCGTTCCTTACATTCTTATTCCATGGTATCAAACACCACGGAATGGAATTTTATGGCAATGGCATACACGATAAGTGTCTAGGAAAACGCTTGGAAAGGAGTTGTATTGTATTTCGATCCATATCATTTTAGTGCCTTAAAGAAAACTATGTTACAGCTAATACAGTTTCATCTCTTTGTTTCAGTTTTAACTAAATATTTTAGAGTTAGAAAATCTCAGTTAGGGAAAGGAATCCGTTGCGCCCTGAATTTTTCTAGCTGCTTTGTACTTAAAGAAAATACTAGCTGACTTTATTTCACACCCAAAACGACATGTTTTTATCCCTCCGGCGAAAACAAAGGGCGTTAAACTTTCCGACGTTACGAAAGAAAACTCTAGTTCTAAGTCTAATCAACTGCGAATTTTTAAGGTGAATGAAGCCTGCCGAACTGATTTTCACCGAAACGGTTCGTTGGGTGTTTATAGGAAGAAAGATATTACACAGAGTCAAGCTGAATACCAAGGCCGAGCGTATCTTTGACTAGGTTCCCTGTAAACTTATCTTATAAAGTAAGAAACTAAACATAACCGAAAAACAAAAGGTTAAAAGTACCTCCATGTCTCTCATACATTACGAAAGCATCGCAGAAACGTTGTCGAAGCCTAAGCAGACTACGACACAACATTAAAGAACAACGCGCAATGAAACCGGTAAATACGAAATTTATTGGCCTTGCTTGTTGCAGGTGAATATCAGAACTTAATAATAGCCCGCGGGCTGGGAGGTACTTTTAGCGCACATGTTCTTATGACTGGCTTGGTTTAAAGGCGAAGCAATTTATTACAATATATAATGGTCGTGGATTCCGGCACCAGGTTGAATGTTTAGGTTTTTTTGTGTTTAGCTTGATGTCTTGCTATGAAGCAACACGCGATGTGACATTGATTTATGGGTGAACCTGTGGATCATTCTAGAGTAACATCTTTGAATTATTCGATGCGGCCATACGGAATGGAATCCCAAAGAGTAAACACAAAACTTCTTAAATTCAGTATGGCATTCTTTTCAAAGCGTTTGTTCTTGGGAAAGAATTGGAATGAGGGAATTAACGACAGAAAACTTTTTTTTAGACATACAGGCAATATAAATATTACAAGAGGATAGCTCAATTAATCGTTATGTATCTCTTCCGGCTGTACGATGAATTTTTTTAGCCATATATCTTGTAACTTTGGTTAATTTAGAACGTCACTGAAGACGCTCGCCTACTTTCTATGAAAACTGATGTTCTTAGTTCTTAGTTTTCTAAGGTTTCACTTGTCTTCTAGACAACGCATTGATATTGTAAGAATTAAGAATTAAGATCAGTATTAAGGCCGATTTACACGGTACAACTTTGTCGCATGCGATTTTTTGTAGCGCGTGCTGCTTGCGTCAGGCGAAAATTGTATACAACTCGCATCATATAGCAATGTATGTGGCTACGATTGTCGTAGGGTTTTAAAACATGTTTCAAAATCCTACAACGTTTTTCGTGTCGCATGCAACAGTTGTGAGCGAGTTGTAGGCTGATTTAGACGACGCGATTCGTGTCGTTCGCATCGCGTGAGCAGGTTGTATGCGACAGTTGTAGGCAAAAGTTGTGCCGTGTAAATCGGCCTAAACATATTTCAAAATCCTACAACTTTTTTCGTGTTGCAAGCAACAGTTGTGAGCGAGTTGTAGACTGATTTGGACGATGCGATTCGTGTTGTATGTATGGCATGAGCAGGTTACATACGATACTTGTAAGCAAAAGTTGTGACGTCTAATTAAATCAGCCTTTAGAAAAACTAGGAAAACTAAGAAACCTCTTCGCTCCTAGATTTAAACTGTGATCCTAACGTTTGAATTTGCGGTTGAAATCCTAAATTAAGACATTCAAATAATGTTCATTGAGCAGAACTTTGCTGCAGCTGTGCAAAGTGGTTATAACTTTAAAAAAAACGTACCTTCAGTAGTCCTGTCCGTTTCTCTGCAAACTAATGCAATTTAATTTTTTTTTCCAGTTTAGATCTTGGAAGTGATTGAGTTAAATTGTTATTTATTAATATATAAGGTTGGTTGATTGATAGTCATCTTTAGTTATTTTTAGTTATCTTTATTATTATTTTCAAGCATTAGTATTTAGTATGTCCCGCTAAATTTACAGTTCTATTCTGGAGTTATTCACTGTAGTTATTTATAGTCATAACCTTTATAACGGCACACTGCATTTCTAAATGACCCATGAGGATAAATAACAAAATATATAACGAAAGGTTTATACACCTCCAGTGTAATTTCACAAGGTGTTGAGTGCTCTGTCAGTGGTGTTAAGCGCTCTGACCAACTGCACGTTTAAGCTCAAAATGCTATTTCTCCTTACCGACTGGTGACATGGGAAGTTAATGGCACATCAGACAGTGTCTCGTCTCTTAGATGGTTATCATCCAGGGGGAAGGAGGCGGGGGCGGGGAAAGGGGGCGGGGGATGGGGAAAGGGGGCGGGGGAAGGGGGAAGGGGGCGGTGGTGGGGGAAGGGGCGGGGCGGTGGCGGTGGCGGGAGCGGTGACTGCCACATAAAATTGACGGGGTGATCCTCGCAAAGTTTGAAAGGAGTCCCTAAAATGTATCAGAAATCCAATTTGTGGGTGTGGCTCACATTGATTTGTTCTTTCTGAAAAGTTGTTCCTAGTTGTCATCATATTTTTCTGGCGTAGTAACCTAAAAGGTAACACAACAACTCTGACAGTGGTCACTTGTGATTCAAACACCAGCTGTAGTGCCACCACACTACGAATTATAACCTCTGCAAGGTACGATGATCGCCCTTCCGTCCAGTTATGGCTTTAACTCTTGTGTCTGACCATTCAAATGAAAGCCATTACACAGTACTTTCCCGTGGTACTGTTTATGATATTGTACAAGGTGGTTCCAACTTCTCAGTTTGGGATATAAACCTAAAGTGTGACCATTGAAATGAAAGCTACTGAGCAGTACTGACTTTCCTGTGGTGCTGTTTATTATGCTGTACAAGGTGGTTCTAACTTTTGCGTCTGTGGATGAAATCCTAAAGTGTGACCATTCAAATGAAAGCTATTGAGCAATACTTTCCTGTGGTATTCTTTATTATACTGTACAAGGTGGTTCTAACTTTTGAGTCTGTGGATGAAATCCTAAAGTGTGACCATTGAAATGAAAGCTACTGAGCAGTACTTTCCTGTGGTACTGTTTATGATATTGTACAAGGTGGTTCCAACTTCTGAGTTTGGGATGTAATCCTAAAGTGTCACCATTGAAATGAAAGCTACTGAGCAGTACTTTCTTGCGGCATAATCAGCAATCAGTTTGCAAATATAACTGTAGCCATAACCTTGGCAACAACATCTTCTTATGTGTATGGTCGAGTCATGAAGATTGTGATCTCTGGCAAGTAACACTAAACCGCCCGAAAGTCGACCTTATACAGTGGCCATTTGCCTTATCAACTCAGTAGATCTAGATGAAACCAAACTTTGGTAAATCTTATAAGCTCTGCAAAACCTCGACGACGTTCAGATAAAATATCTATAATCCGCCTATGTAGTAATTCTAGCAATTTGGTATACACAATTCTCTCTGTTGCGTGCTATGCGCGGGTTTCCGCATTCTTGCGTGAATTATGTTTATAGTACAGCATCCCAGAATAAAAAAGATAACTGATCACTTAAAACCATTTCCCTTTTTAGAATCAAGCCGCGAGTGATGTAATTTGGATCTTACTTATCTCTGTGGATAACAGTTAATTCTAACATGCAATTATTCAGCTCACTTAGAAAATTTGTGGTCAGACTCACTGGCAGGGCTTTGGGCGCGTGAGTCACGAGAACATAGCGATTGTATAGTATGCACAAGCTCGGAAGATTCAATAACTATAAAACCAAAATTTGATTGAGGCTTTCCTTGGAAATTCTTTGCGAATTTCTGACGCCGGGCATTTAGTCTATTCAAGACCGTGCCCAGCTGCCGAGCTCATGAGCCATTGCGATTGTTGAAATGTCCGTTTTTGAGCAGTACTTTTTCTATTACTCTTTTTTTTTTCAGTTGACAGCTTGGGGACTTACATGTTAACCCTTTCATTCCCAGAGGCAGTTGTGGAGACGTGCTGTGTTGTTCTGACTTTTGAGTCTCTCCACGAAATCCTATGGTGTGACCATTCAAATGAAACCTCTTTGGCAGAACTTTTGCATGGTACCATTTATTTTTCAACATTTTACAAAATGAAATTTGGGATCTTTCTTAAATTTTGATTTTTGGCACTCTTGGGAGTCAAAGGTTTACGGGTTAATTTTCGTAAATGATCATAAGGCATGATTTATCAGAAGGATGTTCCGCTTTCTTTCTATCCTCTTAAATCAGGCCACAGACCTTGATAATCTTTTTTTATAATGTGACTTGGTATGCTTTATATCTCCGACAGTAGCCCGGATAAACTGTTTCCATTTATTTTGATAGCACGGACGAAATGTCAAGTACATAGCAGAAGCCAAAGGCGAATGCTTTTTTTTTTCTTTCTCGAGCTTTCTGACTGACTTCCTGGGGAGTTTTGCGACAATTTAATACATAGTTGGTTTCTTTTATATGTTGTTTGATATAGGATTACATGTAAGCTAAAAAGAAAACACGAATGAAAAGAGTTTTTAATATTTTCTGTTTGATCTTGTTATGCCAAGATCACTGTGATGCCGTTCACATTCTTATACAGTTTTATTATACAGAAAATTTATCCATATTATACATAAAAAATCTCGTTATTCATCAAAAACGCTTTCTTTCCCATTTATGTTCTTGTCTGAAGGAAAGCACCTCCAAACTAATAAACAAGTTCGCTATGGCTTAAACCCTGATCGATAAATTATGAGTTTTTAGCCTATGAGAGCACGCACAACTTCCAATCTACATTTTAGTATACTGAAATTACCAGCGTTCTATCATGAATGCTGTTCTCTTATTACGCTACTCGCTATCTATCCTGTTGTATAGAAAGTGAGTGTGTTCGGTAGTCAGTGTGCGGTTGTTACTTATATCATTATTCAATAAAAACGGAAGCCTGTCTTGTTGTTAAGTTTTGAACGTCTACATGTAGTAGATTTATACCAAAACAGTTAGATTATTCGCTCTTGATTTCTATGCGTGATATATAGTTGATTCGGGCTTCGCCCTCATCACCTATCACGCGATAGAAAGCTCGAGCTCATAATCTAATTGTTAAATACGGCACTCTTTACTTGATCGTTACTGGCTACAAAGAAGCTAACCTGAATGCCGTAAAGTAAAATAGGAGGCATGACAGTATAGACACAAAAGTGCTGCATTGGTACCTCATACTAAAAGTAGTAGCAAGATTAATTTATTTAGAAATAGAAAATGGCAACGCCAAACTATTAGTTACATCTAGTTAAAACTGTAATGCAAATTAGTGCCTTCTAAGTGTGCTTAGAACCAATTAGCAATGAAAGGTAATAAAGCTCCACTTGGAACAATTTCAAACGGAACAGCACGAAGGAAATGCATTAATTAATCGCTTTCAATAATATGGTCAGGTTTCAGTTTAATAAATGGTCACACTTTAGCGCTGAACAGTTAGAATTAAATTACATGAATGGAGATTTGACTCTGCTCTTACGATAGAGAGAAAACTACATTAAAACACGGGTATAGCACGAAAGGAAAGTACTACTCACGTACTACTCAATACCTTCCATTTTAATGTGTGCACTCTGACTTCAACGTTAAAACTACATAACTCGAGGATTGTGTCTAGAAGACAATAGCGATAAGCAAATAATAAAGTCATTACTGATACAATCTGTTCCGATTAGAAGTTAGGACAATGCAAACAGAGAGATAACGCTTTTAATCTTTATCTTGCAACGCTAATTTTCGGAAAATAAGCATAGTGAGATAAAGATTAAAACTGTTTGCATTGTCCTAATTTCTAGTTAAGGATTTACTGACTGTCATACATTTGTGCTACTAATCAGCTTGTTCTGCTCAAACCAAAAATTCATAATGTCTTCATATTGCGAATGCCATGATGCTGTTTCTTCTTATTTCACAACAAGAAGTTTCGAAAAATATGTGAAGAATTATTTAATTTTGAAACGCATGGGTGACGCCTATGGGACAACCGACCTCCAATTTGTCAGTTGGGCTGATCATATTAATTATTGGTGGTTTCTTCATTCAATGCCTCCAAGCCGAGAAAACAGAAAATATGGCTTGTTATCACGCGGCTGGAAATGAACACAAGAAAAAGCAACCTGCACGTTTTTGGCTCCAGATTGTCTGGCTTAGGCCACCAAGTTATGGTTCACCTGCTGCCTGGGGTAATGAATCCACCCGCACCGCCGCTGTTTGACTACCTAAGTCGACAGCCCGTGAAGTCCATTCTCTCAAAGAACAAAAACCCCCTTGTGGTTTTGCCATTGCTGATGAAATGTACACGCAAAATTTGAATATCCGTGAAAACAACGAAAAATAAGGGGCTGGACGAGTTAAGACTGGTTTTGTCAGTTGAACTTTTGCCTCTAAAAACAGATATAGTCGACAGATCCACACAGGTTTAAAATCGTCGGCATTATTTAATACCCCAAATCCCATAACATAAATATCTCTTCTCTTCCAGAGTCAAGGTTATGGATTATCCAAACAAGTCTACTGAAGTAACTTGTCTCAGCTGGTTCCAGAATATTCCTAATGTTCCTAAGAATATTAAAGTAAACTACAAATGTCTTAAATTTTGCACATGATAAAATTACAATAAATGAACAACTTTCAAAGACGAGTTCTGGCCAGAAGCTTTCATTTGAATGGTCACACTTTGGGGTTTTCAGTTTAATTCTCAACTTAAACGTTATAAAAACCAGCCCGAGGTGGGCGGCAACACTTAAGGATTTCATCTATGGAGTAAAAAGTTATAACCACCTCGGACGACAGCATAAAAAAGATTCAAAAGTAAATTTTCATGAGTTCTAAGTCATATGTTGATCATGTCTTACGGCAATGCCGGAGAAGAGTTATAAATTAAATTTATAATTCGCCTGCTTTTTTAACGTTTATGCCGTAAGTTTAATTGCCGAGCATTTAAACAGTCGTTTTCATCAAAACCTATCTATGTAGGATATTGTCTTTCTACAGTGCCTAAACTTGAATTGTCTGAGGCATTATCTTGCAATTATAGATTTCAAAAGATATAAAATTACAAAATTAGAGTATCATTTAAAGAATTAAAATTACAATTTAGTACTACTTGGCCAGTTTCCCAAAATAACAGACTAAATTGAAAGGGCGTACTCTTTCAACACAGCCAAGTAGATCATACTGTGTTATTCCAAAGATATAATAAAAAGTTATGCATATCAACTCACTTTATAAGGGAAACTTTGCCAGTCTTCGTATTAAAATATGGGTGATAGTTGTACTCAGCTCTATGCACAAATGATTAGCGACAACTGAAGAAAGAGTATCGTTGAGTCTATAAACTGATTGCAAATAGCTATATATGGTTTTACAACCCCCAAATAAATATCTATGGAGCACAGATATAACTAGTTAGATACAACGATATTCCTCTTATTTTCATTCCCGAGACTGGTCGTATTCTGAAATAAACTACATAGCTGAAATAGCATCGATTTTCAACCGGGCCATCGACAAAATAAACAGGCCTTTTAAGGCCAAACGCCTCATGAAATGAGTCGCTGAACAAATATAAACCTAGGCTGATATAACTGTGCTATTCCATGATGAAATTGAAAGATACGATTGAAATGCAGCACTTGCATGTACATTCATGACTAAGTATTGAGGTAAACACATTAATGGTGTCTATACAGTTTTCAATTCCATATGCCTCGTTAGAAACGTGTTGTTACAATTTTTTTATGATAGGCCATATTTGCAGTATGTAAACTCGCACTGCTTTCAATTTCTTACTTTTGTTTTATCACACATTAGCAGAGTCATTCGGCATACTTCGCCGACTTTAGACTTCAAGTTGAAATTAGTTCATGGTGCTTAGACGCCGGCACTTGTATCTGCTCATTTACAAAGAGTATTGATCTGTAAATTACTGAAAAAGCAAATGCTTTAGCAGCATAGCATATTTCTCTATGTTGCAACAATTATAATCAGCCTTCAGTCTAATATGACAACCGACGCCAAATATTTTCAGCCTAAAATTCTATGGGAATCGCTGCTCCAAATTGCATAGCTTTCACTTCATTTCAAGTTAAAACAAAGGGGTGTTATTTAATTGCCGTGGTTGTCTTTTACGTGTTCTTTTGCATGGATAAGCAAAGTAAGGAACAGACCTTGCTGATCGAATTTTCCTAAATTGTTTCAATGCCACGATCACTATTGAAGGTGGAATCAACCACTTGACTTATTTCTGGAGAGTCTCTGTGGGTCTAAGCTTAAAGTTCTGGCACATGCAAATAACTGATGCAATACAAATGGCGTTCAGAAACAAATTAGACATGAATTTTCTGTGACACGAAATTAATGTGGAGTCTTAGATTTCTTTGTCATTGTTAAAAAAGTGAAATTATGTCACGGTGTCTACATTATCATGCGACAACTACATCGTTTTCTAAATAATCTCAAGTTAGCTTTCGCTCTTATAGCTTAAGGGTTTATTTTTTATCCAGACATTGTTTTCGGTAACCTAACACTGGAAGATGATAAAACGGGAAACAACAAAGAACACACCATCAGCTAGACGTTTACGAAAATAGGGATATTCATTCATAGTCTGTTTTCCAATAGGATCAGTTGAACATAAACATTATTGTATCCTTTTTCCACTGATGGCTAATCACAATTCAAGACAGTAACATGAATGATTTATCTCTCTTTTTTTTTTCATCTTAGTGTAAAACCATTTACACGAAGCGTATTAACAGCGTTATCGCTACTGAGCCCTCTTTTACTTAGAAAATATACAAGAACAATCTAATTTCCAGAAACAATGACGTTTTACCGCCAAATAACTAGAGTGATATTTCGCCTCGTGGCATCTTATCTAGACGCCATATTGGATTTGAGAAACATACCGCCTCGAGGAGGGAGTATTGGCCGGGCGAGCCTTGCTCTGAATTCAAAAGACAAGCACTAACGTTTGTTTTGAGTAAGACATTTCTACTTTCTTGATTAAAAGGAGACTTGGAAAATTGGAAAGAATTTAAAAGTTTTCATTCGAGCATATAAAGAAACACATATGTATCATGTTTGCTGATCATGAGAGGGCGCCGCATGCCAGTAATCCGAATCTAAGTTTTAACACTAAAGAGCGATAAAATTTTGTTTTGACTCCGTGTCAACCTTTCTGTAGTCTGTCCATTTGAAGTTTTGCGTACATCGAAGCGGAGTAATAAAAAAAACGCTTAATAACGCCGAAATGTCGAGAAGCACAAATTCAGGTGGGTTGTGTCAATATCTTTCAAGATCCACAGAACTTGAGCGATTGATTCACACAACATAACGAAGTCGTTTAAATCGGATAAATTTTAAGGTTTAGTAAAATGGAAAACCGATGCATATAGGGGGTAGCAAAGGATCACAAATGACTGACCCGATTGAAATCTCAAATGAAGAATTCTGAAAAGTTAGAAAGACACGGTCTCCTTGATTCTAAATAACTCGTGACCTGAACCCTCTTCGCTAAATAATATGATCGTTTGTTCCGCTTCGTTTTCGTAGAAAATCGATGGACAAAGCAATACTGACCGAAATGTAGTAATAACTCGCTCATGTATAGACTAAATGTTACCGCATGCTGCAAATAGTTTAAAATTATTGTGAGTGCGACTATAAACGTAAAAGAAGAACGACTAGTCTTACCGGAAATCTTCCGAAGAAAACTGAGTTACACGACAATCAACGCTGAAAATCCAGTGAGCTCTGCCAGGTATCTGTTGGCGAATAGAGCCTCGACGAGTAAGCGAAGAACGCTTTAACATCAGGTCAGTTAAAGCAACAGAAACTCTGCTTCATGTCATTTTATCGGACCCATTTTATCAATCACACTTCAAAGCCAGAGAAATTGTCGTGACAACAGATTAACGATCTTTTCGGGGCTTAAAAGCTCCAATTAACTTGAAGAAGTGGGCCACGAAACATGGCACGTATGCTGTTGAGTTACACGGGAGGAAAACACCTCGATGAATTTCAGAGAAGTAACACACGTCGCTTCCAATGCTAAGTGTTTTCATCCAAGGGATTCGAAGCGTGATACGAATAAAAAGACCTAATCTCATTGGAAGTGAAAGTTATGTTAAAGAGATCCCACACTAACCAATCACAAAACGCAATTATGCGTATTAATAACCCGGTGTCGTTTGAATTTTATGTCACGAACGCCAAGAATATAAGTGAAATGTTTCATTATATACGCTACATAACTCGAGTCACAAGCTATAAGGACTCCTTCGCGGTAAGATGTGGCTGGTTGTAAATTTAGGCCCCCAAAAAGCTTCACTCCTGTTTCGTGACTTCACCTGCGCAAAATGCTATCAGCACAGTTTAAAGAGAGGGGTCAGATATTCAATCATTTTTAACCAATCACAGGATGTTGAGAGGTCACGAGATGTGCAATGAAGCCACTGTTAAAACGACTTCAAAGAGAGCGGTATTCTTAAAATATTCAAGCTCGGTCATACAGATAAATTCTTCATGTCGCCATAGAATTGTTGCGGTAGCTTTCACTTCTTTTGGCAGTTTGGGAAATACAACGAAACAGAACATTTCACTCAACTAGCTATAACATGGTTTTATTTAAGCAGTATGCTTACCTTGCTTGAGAACACCTGAACAAATAGTTGGCATATGGACGCACAGTGAAAATGCTGTTCCCATCATATATTTTTTTGAGATTAAAATTCGCATGGATGGTTGAGCTAGCGAGGTCACTCGTCGGTAATATTGTAGTCTTCAGGTAGACCGCAAGTTATCATCACAACACCGAAATATAATATATTTTATATTTTCTAAAAGGTTATACCGATCCTTTACATTTACATATTCCCAATTAAAAATCATTGAAGGACTCGACGGAGCAACCATTTGATTTACCTAAACGAGTTTTTGACAAATGACAACTGGGCTCTTTCGTGTTATTTATATACAGGATTCTTTCATGCTTGAACCCGCCTAGCTTTTAGCCAATTCTCAGTCTGATCAGTTTCTTAAAAAATATTTTCTCTGAATAGACTGTTCTGGACGAAGAGAGGAAATTAGATTTTAGTTATCGTATCAGAGTCGATTAAATTTTTAAATTAACGCGCGTATTAAAAAAAAAAAAGGGACACCTTACCTATTCTCTCTCATAAAAAGCAGGCAGTCTCCTTCGGGGAGTGAAACCAGCTGAACAAGATAACCAAATTATCCCGGCCAATTCCCAAGAAAACTGTCCGTTGTACATCCAAAACGAAAATCGAACATTTTTTGTTTGCATGCCCGCAGAAAAATATTGTGGACACTGAAAGACATGACAGTCACTGGACTATTGTTTTATTTTCGTGTTCGTGCAAGAACATTGCGTGTCTTTAGCTTTTATCATATTGACAGTTTCGAGCAGTAATTTTCAACCTGTCAATAGCGTGACACACTGCAAACATTCATACACGCAATGCGGTCCGCCGTGTGCCCGCGATCCGCCAGCTGAAAACCGCAGAGAGCATAGTCAGTGATGTGTAAAATCCAAAATGGCGGATGATGGCGGACTTTTATGGAGTGTTTTTCGCCGTTTTTCGCGATTTCATTTTCTAAAAGGCGTTGTTTATAAAAAAGAGATCATAATTAACACACCTTGCGTAGAAATGGTAAGTTTTTGTTGGAGTTGTGATGGAGAATGTGTTCCATGGATTGTTTTCTTCGGGTAATTTCTAATTTTTTTCTCGCACCCCCGTACATCATTTGTACGTACCTGTGTTGACCTGTGTTATTATCTCCTGATTCTGCAGAATGAAGCAAACAGGACGACACAAGAAATTCAGTGAATCGACATCCTGCCACCGTTAGCGTGGGAGTAGATAAGAAACAGTCACGGAACGTTCCACATGACTTTGAAACCCCGATTGTGAATGCAAATTTATTATTCGGTCAGTACAAAATGAAGACTGCAGACTGCAGACTGGGTATAAAATGCAGACTAGGTATAAAATGCAGACTTCAGACTGGGTATAAAATGCAGACTGTGGCCAAAATTGGGTATATAATGCAGACTGAGAGAAAAATTGTCATTTTGTACAATACGCAATATATTTTCATTGTTAATTTACCCACTGTCATGTATCGTATCCTTGCATTTTCCTCTCCATATGCATCGACTGTGAACAGTCTATTTGCGCTGAAACATGACAGACATCAAGTTCGAGTGTAAAATAGGGGTGACAGGCTGAATGGCAGAAGAAAATATTCAAACTGCTCGTGGTGAACGGCTGAACAGCAAAATAATTATTCCAAACGGCTGGCTGTGAACGGCTGAACGGCTAAATAATTATTTCGAACGGCTCGTGCTGAATGGCTAAACGGCAGAAGAAAATTTTCGAACGGCTGGCTGTAAACGGCTAAAAAGGCTATAGAAAAATTTTGAGCAAACAATCGAAGACGCAAAGGGATATATACCGTTCTGAAGAAATTTGACCGACAGGCAAAGGTATGAGAGGTCACAATTTTCAAGATCCAAGCTTTAAATAGCAAAGTGAGTTGAAGCTTAAAAAGATGTTTATATTAAGTTCCTCCGTTGGCAATTTTGACAATCCAGCGACTGTTTTGTTTATGACATTCAACCTGGTCACATGATTCTTAGTGTCAGATATCAACTTACAACGGGTTCAATCGCGGCAAGTTAGCAGAAAGCTTTTTTCATTCGCCGACGCAAATGAGCATGTTATATTCTGGTTTAAGATCAAGTAATACAGCCTTTCAATTCACTGTTGACATTCCAACGTCAAGAAGGAAACTTTTGGCGGCTGATAAACTCGGGAAGGCTATTGCGTGACACTGGGGTACGTTAAAAACATTGCTCTCGGACGGTCTACATTTTATACTCAGTTTTGGTCTTAGTCTGCATTTTATACCCAGTCTGCAGTCTGCATTTTATACCTAGTCTGCATTTTATACCCAGTCTGCAATCTGCAGTCTGCATTTTGTACTGACCAATTTATTATTGTGGATGGTGGATTCTAAAAAATATAATTTACATGTACCTTATTCTCACTAAATTTCATGCATACTAAATTTCACGATTTTCCCGTTTTGGAAAAAATCACGAAAATTAATACTCGCGAAAAAAAGAGAGAGTGAAAATTAAAATCACGAAATTTAATACCATAATTATTATATTGTATAAAAAAACAATACATAAATTATAAAGGTTAAGGAGATCTTCGGCCCTTTGACTCAAGAACTTCAACATTAACGACACCACCTTGTAAATAGAAAGTGCGTAACTCTTGATATTTCTCTTGGTATAAGAGATAAAAAAAAAGCTTTTTTGTGAACATTCTTTTAGGCTTGGGAGATTAAAGAAAAGGCAAAATTGTGAAATTACACTTTTGTATACTCGCAAAATACAGCTTCCGAATTTTTGTAAAATTAAGTATGTGCGAAAATTAGTGAGAATAAGGTAGGGGGATTACAGGAGCCCCTTTCCCCCGGTACTTACCATATGACCACCGGTAAATTTCAACCCTTGAAAAGCCTCGATAGTATGCTCTGTACCAATTCCTGAGAAAATATTGTGTTTTTTTAGTTTTTATTTTAAGTGGTGTACTATGTGCTATTGTCATTTGTTATACATGTACAGTATGTCGCCCTATTTCCAGACCGGACTATTTATCAAGCTCAGAAAATTAGAAGGGAGCTAAACTTTCAACACATTTAGTTTCTTCTTTACAAATGTATATATCAGTTGGCACTCCTTGTGAATCCCACCAAAGGCTTTTTGGAATCTACACCAAGCAGCAAAGTGCTATGAAACCAAAAGAATGATTCAATGAACTAAGACATGCCAGAATACCACAGACTTTTGAAATCCACTCCAAAGATCTTTGGCATAACCCACACAAAATGCAAACTGGCTTATAAGAGGTCCTAAAGTTTTGCTGACAAATCTGTTATAGTTTCTCGAAATAATATTGGAAATTATTGTGGAAGTTAGGCAGCCTGTTTCAGACATGTCATCCTATTTTCCAGGTGATCATAGCAGATGTGTTCTTCCTTATCATGACAAAAGAGATATCTTTTAGGAAAGATAAACAGAAGAACATTCATGCCAAGTGTTTTTCATTTTTCCAAAACTTAAAAATGTGTCAAATGTTTTTCACTCAGTTTTGTGCTTACAATTTTCAGCCTACTTAAATAATTAACTTGACCTGTGACCTGTACTAGCTAATATTATCAAATAAACAGTTTGAACTTTTTCATGTCTGCAAACTTGGAAAATTTTAATGCTAAAAAGCCCTGATGACGGCTACCAAAATGGTTAAGTTCGGATTTAACCATTTTATTCAAGTTAATTCAGTTTTGTACAATATTGGCTAATGTTGGTATCAATAATAGGTTTACATGTACCTGTGGTGGCCACACTAAAAAACATTCATCCTTTTACCAACATTTTTTTATGCAGTGAAACACATATTTATTTTATTTTCATTTATAATAATAATAATAATAATAATAATAATAATAATAATAATAATCTTTATTTCTTAAGATAAAATCACATATCCTAAGTTACAATATAAACTCAAACAAAAAAAGAAAGAACTATTTACATATCATATCTAAAAATTATTCTGTTACTAAAAACGTTCTTAAACCTGTCAGTGTAGATATTTCTAGGAACAGAGACTGACGTATTTCTAAGATTGTACCTCATGTTCTTTTCCTTAGGTAAAAACTGGAAGAACGGTCATTCGGGGTCATTCAATCTGCTTCAAGAATTAATAATTTCTTGCAAGAACAGTCTGCAAAATGACATGATCAAATTCTTGGAGCATTGAAATGCAAATTTTGCAAGAGATAAAAAGTTTAACTCCCTTGACAAGAACTTGAATCTTTCTGCCTTAAAGGGCTGGTTTCACGGTTCGACGTATGTGCACAGATTAAAATGCTTTATTCGCTTTTTTACGAATTTTATTGGTTAATAAAACACTCACTCACATTTACTTCAATAATCACATACTATAATTAGTCCAAACAAAGCGAAGGATGACCAAAATTCACAGAAAATTTCAACAGATTATACCGACAAAGTCAACACTGAATAAAACCTTTGACCCAAAGGATTTATTCTACGCTCTGGTGGCTTTCATGACGCACATGAGTATGTATAATCATCCATTCAATCAGCTGACTGACCGTGACATTTTCACGGGCAAATTTCCCGCCAGAATTAACTACTCACTTCAATTGGTCTAAATAATGAAATTAAATGGGTTACGCCAAAGCTTGCACATGCGCTGAACCGTGATTCAACCCTCCCTTTAACTGCACCATATCAACCCAAAAGTGACTCAAAGAAAGAAGATTAACCACAAAATTAGAAAGAATTGACTGGATTTTTTCTGAAGATTGCAAAGAATAACCAAACACAAAAGCAAAGGGGCCAGTATGGGAAATACAGGCATTCTGGAAATAGGGTGACACAATGTACCAATTAACTTCAAAACTACCATATCCCCTAGCAGGGCTGTGCTCTAGCAGTGTCTGGGTGCCAATAGGCAACTGACTTTTGTCTTTGGGCAACAAGAAAAATGAGTTTTTAAACATAGCTTAACTGCTGGGCACCCTAAATGTATAGTTGTCATAGTTTGGCTCCCTCTGATAACTCTTAGAGCACAGCCTTGCCTTAGGCATCTGTGCTAATTTTTACATTGGCTCTCCAAATTCCCATCTCCCAGGCCAAACATTCTGTTGAATTGCCCCATTCCAGTATCATACACATGTATTTAGGAGGGTATCCAGAATAATGTTGAATACAAAATACTTGTATCACCATTAAAAGAACATTTTTGCAATATAAATGAACAGTGCATTTTTATATGTTAGGAGTGGTAGTTCAAATTCCTTTTTTATACTGATTTTGCACAATATTATGGAGACAATGTCAATTTACAAAGTAGTTAAATGCATTCACCTTATTCGATGGTTTAACAGACAATATGCAGAGACATTTTACGAGTTTCATGAACCCCTCTACCCCCTACCCCCTACCCCCTCCCCCCTCCCTCCCCCTCCCCCCCCCCAAAAAAAATAATAATTGGGTTTAACTGCCAATTAGAAATTCAAGCTTTTTAATTGAGTTAATTGAGGGTTAATTCTAGACACTAGTAATTAATGATGCAACTAGAAATAATACATCTGGTAATATACATGTATAAACTAGAAGTTGAAGAATCCACAATTCTATGTCTTTCAACGAAGAGCTTCTCTTTATTATCTTCATTAAACTCTCTACTCCTGATACTTCACTGTGTATAGTCAGTTCTAGGGCAGGAGGAGGGGGGACTCCCATTTAAAAATGACGGGGGTGCTCATCGTACCTTTTAGGGGTCAAAATTTGTAGATTGGTACCGCTTTGGGTGTAGAAAATCTAAAATGACCACCGTTACAGTTGTCGCGGTACCTTTTAGGGGATTAAGCCGAAAAAATATAACAGAATATGACATGTGTTGTTTGAGAATTGGTACCTCTTAGGGGTAGAAATTCATTTGAGCCACGCCCATCAAACAACATTCTGGTACCTTTTAAGGTGTTTTTTTAAATATTTTCGATGAGCACCCCCGCCATTTTTAAATGGCAGCGCCCCCCTCCCCACTCCCCCTCCTGGTACTTGATTTAAACGGCTTAGTGTGAACACAAACAAAGTAACCAAGGCTGATACTACGTAGAACACTTCAGTAACGCGATAACGACATGATAGAGCCCAAACTGAAAGCTAAAATGCGCTGTCCTATGCCACTTATTCACTTTTAGCGTGAACAATTCGACGTGGCCTCGGATTTGTGTAGCCTGAATGGTAGGCACTAGAAGACAGGGGAGGTGAGGAAGGATTTTGGGTACGCGCGAAACCCGTGGCGAGAGAGGGGGTGTTGGGGAGGGGGGTGGGGGGAGCTACATTTCCCCTCACTTCAAGCTTTGCGCGCGCCCAAAATCCTCCCTTTTCTAGCCCCTACGCAGGGTACTTCGCGTTGGACTGGACAGTTTCAATTTGGTCCATTGTTCTCTCCGTGGGAAAACGAAGCTGAAAGACGAACATGGATTACAACATAATTCGCTACTTGATATTTTACAAAATGAAAATGACTATATTAAAACGCCTTTGATAATAAAAAAATTGGTTTCTAGTTAAATTCAACAACAATTATTTTATTTATTCAACTATTCATTTATTTTCTCTCAATTTTAAGCTTTCCAATTGTAAAAAATATAACTTTCTCCTTTTACTAAATCTGCCTGCCTAGAATAGCCTTAGCTAAACGCGGGCAGCAAAAATGTGACTCTTTTTTAAAAATAAAGACTTTTTTTAAAAAATAAAGACTTTTTGTTGTTGTTTTGTTGTTGCTCAGTAATGGTATAATAAACGACTTCGCGCTTGTTGGGGGATCATGGGTAATCAGGGCAAACATGCCTCCAAATACGCCGCTTCGAAGAATACCATAATACTCTTTAAAGTGCAGGTTTGGGTGGTGCTTGATGTAAGCCTGATTTTTCCAATTTCTTTTGTTTTCAGCACGAACTGCACTTGCTATGTTTCAACTTCTTGCCAATTTGCATACAGTGCACATTTGTCACAATGCTAGCTACATCCTCTGAATTCCATTGTGCCATTCTAACAACGGAGCTTAGAATAATTACACCCCGGTGAAGTTGAGCCGGCACATAAAATATTATTATGGTATTTTTCGAAGTGGCCTATACACTGTATGTATAGGAATCCAGTGTCAAATTCGTTAAAATGAAAATTTTCAATTATTTTTTTTGGTGAATTTAAAACTTACAACACAAGGAAGAACATTTAAGAATGTAGCTGTGTTAGAAAGCGTGCAATTAATATTTTTGTTTTCCATACATTTGTCTGTAAATTTTTCTGTGGAATTCGACTGTGTTTTGTTGACAAATTATGGCAAACAACAAAAAGAAGTTGCTCGCTTTCTAATACAGCTGCATTCCGAAAATTTGTTCAGTTGTTTCTCGGTTGTTTCCTGGATAAATCTCTATCTGCCGAATCACTCGATAAGTTTTGTTAAACTTTATCAACTGGATTGCGATTAATCCGGTGCTGGCGCTATCCATTTTCGGAACAGCTTGAAAACGTTGAATGTTTTTATTCACATCTCTTTGAATTTTAATACGAATTCCTTTGATGGATCATTACAATGCATAGATTAGTATGAACTAACCAATTATAGAAGAGTGTTGAGCACGTGCAATTAGGTATCTGACGAGCACTTGTCAGATTTGACCAACAACTCGACAGGTCAACAACAAAATCTTCTACCTCTTTCGCCAAAGTTTTGAACGAACGAATAGAACAGAAAAAGGGAAATGAATTCAGCAGCAAATTTGAGGACTGCTGCAGAGGAAAAGAGAGAGAAAACAGAAGGTTAGCTACTGCTTCAGCTTATTCTAAAGTTTTTTAAGATTTGTTAGGTGTTGCGCGCATAAAGTTAATTCGTTGATAATTCGATAATAATCACCATATATTCGCTTTTGTGGACATTTTACTTTTCATTTGTTTTAATATGACTTTGAAATATGTCTTTTCGTTAAATTTACGACACATTTTTGTTTGCAGAAATGTCCAGTGGAAGAATTGTAACGTTTTCAGCAGAAATGTAGATAAAGCCGTTCACACTTGGTTCGTTGGAAACCGGATTTACTGGACTTGAACGCGCCCGTTGCTTTCCAATTCAAAGCTGTGGAAATTTTAGAGGTAAGCTTAATTGTTCTTCCCCTACATTTCAAACGAAGAAATCGTATTATTTTCTGCTAACTTGTGCAACACTGAAATGCAAGAATTGGCACAGCAAACACAAGTTAAGCTTATTTGTTGTGGAACCGTTGCGCATTCGGGTCATTTGTTTAAATCTTTGACCGCGAAATTTAAATTTTGGTGACGATCGACAAATGTTCTTCGCTGGCGCTGGAACAGGTTACATTAGTTTTTTTCAGCACAGTTATAGAGACATTAATGAAAGTGAAATTAGTTTTACCTGACATTTGTGATTTATTTGTTTATTTATTGAAACATTTATTTATCAACTCACGAGCATTTTAATTTTCGAATGAACTAAACGTTTCACTGCAAGGCATCATTTTTCAAAACTAAAATTCTAGACTAAGGGGTGAAGAATTGAACGTTTTATATTGTATTTTACTAAAGCTTGTATATTGTTTGCACCACATTTTTCAAAAATTCCCATTATGTAGAGGAAGGTGGGTGGGGGGGGGGGGGGTGGGGGAGTCAGAACTTCCCGCTTCCTGTACCCTGTTCATCTGCTTTTCTTACCTTTTTCTCCCAACTCCCGTCCCGCGTTTACAATTTCTCTCCCGCTTCCCGCCCTTTCTCTTCCCGTCTCCCGTACTCCTCCCTCCCCCTGTCTCTCCACCCCCCACTCCTCCTACCTCTCTCCCCCCTCCCCCTCCCCTCCCCCTCTTCCCCCCCCCCCCCCCATGCAGAGGGGACCTGTAATCAAAGACTCGGAAAATATTCCTTCAGAAAGCAATGCGATAAAGCCGCGAAGAAAATATTTGACCAAGCTTACATCTTACTCGTTGGCAGACTGATTAAAACTGAGCGCCGTACATTTTAAATGCGCGTTTCCAAAATATGGCTTTGACGGATAAATTGAACTGATTTTAATGCGTGGCTGCTTTTTTCACCATCAAGCCTTTAAGGGCCTCCACAGGCTAGACATTTAGTTGTCGACAACGATTAAAGCGTTATCGACAAACAAAAAGCGTAGTGTGAGGTAAGTTGTTGATAGCCGCGTTTTACTGACGTTTTACAAATAATGCCTGCCATTTCGGCTTTTTCAGCGTTCGTAAATCTCCTTTTCCTGTTCTTGCTCTTCTTGGCGGCCGACATTTTAAAAGCGCACTTCGTTATGAGCATGCGCAGTTAATGCTTGTTCATGCTCTCGCTGGTCTGACTTCAGCCCCATTCATACCAACGGTTAAACATGTTTAAATGTTGTTTAGTTTAACTATCTAAACCTGTTTTAACTAAACAATAATTAAACATGTTTAAGTGTTGGAGTGAACGTGGTATTTGTTATCGACAACTACAATCGAGTGTGTGGAATGCTTGTATCGAGCATAATTAGTTGTCGATAACAAAACGTAATAAATTTCTAGTCTGTGGAGGCCCTTACAGCAGTTTGCTTTGGTTTTGCATTGCTATACGTTTTGTGATTGGCTAAAAAATCTCGCGCCACTTTCTCAACCAATCAGAAGTAAAACCAAAACCAATCGTGTCACACGCGTTTTCCCGCGCTTGGCGCCGGTTACATGTATTTGCTTTAAGTTCTGATTGGTTCATTGGATTGTCTGAGTCCATTGTGATTTGCTGAAGCAACCTCGCCCCCAAGCCAGGGTAAAGGTCCTGGGAACGAGGTTGTTGCTGAAGTGGTTACTTTGTTTTTGGTTTTACGATTGACTCAATTGAAAACTGCTCCAAAATTAAATTTAAGTAACAATCCGTGTAAGAAGTAGGCAACCCAAATGCACGGAATGCAGAAAGGTGTGAATTGTGCTATTGTTGAAACCGTCCACCTCATTGGCTAAAACATGAAAATCTACCATAACTTGATCAGGCAGCGCATTTATTTATTTCTAGTTTACCAATTGATTCCCTTTTAGTGAAAACTATTGTTATTTTTAATGCAACAAAAATTCTATGTGGGGAACATGGAAAATTAATTTAGTCTTTTTTGGCCATTGTTTGGAGTTTCACGATTGGATGAAATCTTGTAACACAAAAGAAACATCGCTTTAAAATAAAGTTTCAGTAAATTTTATTTCAAAACCATGTTGTCCAAGGTTGACGTTTTCTCAGTACGAAAATCTAAACATTCTTATGTGGGGAAAGCGAAATGCAGCGGAACAATAAAGAATTGCCTACTTCTTACACGGATTGTTACTTAATCTTCAAAATGGAGAAGGGATCAATTAACTGGAGTAAACGTGATTCGTGAATTATATGCATTTTTTATTTCTAGCTTCCTTCTCCTTTTTGAGTGTCATTTCTACTGGCTCACTCTGCCTAAACCAACAGGCACAGATCTGACCAATGACTGTCATCTTCAGCACCACAGCCATTCCATGGTCATCGCCGGAACCGCAGCACACCCAATGGTCATCGCCGGATCCACAGCACACCCAATGGTCATCGCCAGATCCACAGCACACCCAATGGTCATCGCAGTAATTTGGTCAGTCAATTTATTGTGGGTTGGGATTGGTGGGTAAATAGAGCTCTGGATGAACCTTACAACACATACTTCACTTATGCACACACGTTCGGTCGAGAAGTCTGCGGACGTCTCATTCGGCTTAACTTAGTTGTAGTTTAATTAACTAGTGGGACCCATGGGTTGGTATGGTTTTTCCCTTTTTTCCTTTCATTTGGGTCTTGGGTTTCTTTACCTTCGATCGGCTAATTTTTTCTCGGAATCATTCGATATTCGGTTTCACTTCGTCTTTTTTCGGAAACACTTCGTCGTCGTCTTCGTCGTCGTCATTTCGTTATCCCGCGTAGTTGCGCGAAATTAGGTTGCTCAATTACGTTTCACTTGACAGTCCAAGCGCTGTATTTAAGTGAAGCTTTCTCTTTTCTTTCTCTTTCTCTATCTCTTTCTTCCGTAAGGTTCACCCAGATATGTTAATTATATGACACAACTTAGGAAACTGGAGGCTGCAAGCCATTCAACTGTTGGAAGGAGACCTTATTTGGCCACTCCTTACAGGTTTAGTGGCTTCTCTGGTTACAGACAGATAATTAGTCAGGCTGCCATTTTTGGTTGGCTATTACCTCTATGAAATTGTCTAGATAACAAATTGGCTCACAAAACGATAGATTAATTGACATTTGCACGGAATTTAGTCCAAAAACCAATAAAGACTTGATATGAGGTCATAATGAGAGGTAGTACCTTATTGCCAAATTTGCCAGCGTAGATTAGATAGCAGGTTGATCATGACATTATGGGATATCATGGGACAATGCACACACCATAGTGTAGATAGTTTACAAATTGTAAGCATACGAAGCCTTCGAGAACATTCTACGACGCAGTTTCATTGGAGCAACATGGAGTCGGTCAATCAGTCGGCAAAACCAGGAGTTTCAGGAGTACGAAGTGACAGCTGTTTGGAAGGCTTCTATCACTATGGTAACGTCAACACTGAGACGATCTCGCGGGGACATCCAGGCGAAGTCTAGGTGAGATTGCGTGGATTTGTTTCTTTCTTGATCTTGCCTTGTGATAGAAGTCTCCTTTTCAATAAAGGCCTGCATGGCACCACGCTATTTAGAGAGCTTAGATCGTCTACATATCGTAGACGTAGATAGCATATAGCAATACGATAAATTTACAGCTGTCCTAATAAATATCGTTGGACAAGCTTCAAGAGGTGAACGCGATAAGCAAAAGCTGCATTCTGTTCAGGCGGAATGCAACCCTTTTGTTATCGACACAAATCACGCTTGAAGCTTACTCCCAGCAACCTTTGTTGAAACAGCTGTATAACAACAAAAAACCCATAGACGGGTTTCCTTCCAATAATTTATAATTTATAATTTATAATTTATTTCAATCTAAAATATATTTAAAACAATAAAACTTAAAAACGCAGTGTCTTGTGTCTTTATTCGAAAACGTTATCTTCTAACAGTAACCCATAGAAGATTTCGTTGTGAAATCTTCTTATCGGTTTCTCATTGTAGGGAGGTTTAGATTTGAGTACGAGTAAGAGATTGAGTACGAGTACGACTTTTGAATTTAAAGCCAGTTACGCACGTCCCCAGAGCTGTCGATTCTTCCTGTTGCTGAATAGAAGATGAGGGGACTCTAGGTATAGAATTGGTGCGATAAATGGTTAAGTAGAGCACAAGAACTAGGCTTGAAAAGTCGTACTCGTACTCAATCTTGTACTCGTAGTCCGATCTAAAGTTCCTTACTAATTGGTAGCGCATTTTCACGATGGTCGCGTCCATTGTCTTGATCACAACTAGTATAATTGATTTCATCTGAATTGGAAAAAGTTACGATTGAATGATACTTTAAAAGTGACTCCTTTTATGTATTCATAATGCCATCGAGAAAACGTGCTACTGGTCAGTCGGATGGCAGTCAGTGACAACCGCTGGCTAACTGCGTGATAAAGCCACGAAGTTGTATCACGCCAGGAGATGACGCCTGTTCACAATCATTGCTTGAATCATGTTCCGTGATTGTATACCGTGGTGATCGGTAACCTTTAAAGAGCAGTACTCAAGCTTCAGTTAAAAGATAGCAATGGTTGTGACCGGAGGTGTTATCTTCTACATAATTTCGGACCGGCTTTCGATTCGATATTTCGACATTTTCGCCTTCGATCTCATTTTTTTGTTTTCGGCTCGTCGTTTTTTTTCCGAATTCGGCTTTTTTCTTAGTTCACAATTTCACTGTGGACGTTAGAAGGCTTGGCATCGAGAAAGTCTCGATAGCAAGCTGATAGATGACCCCTGCGTACCGTCTAGGGGACCCTGGGTTATTCCAATTACAAGGAATACTCTTCGGTTTTCTTGGACGCTAGATTTTTCACGTAGGAGCGCATCCCCTCATGCATAGTTAATAGGTCCTGTGTCATAGTTAAAGCTCTGTAGTAAAAGCTCTGTAGTAAAAGCTCTGTAGTAAAAGCTCTGTATTAAAAATAGATCTAAAATATTAATAATAATAATAATAATAATAATAATAATAATAAATAAAACTTGAAAAACTCAGTTTGTCTTGCGTCTTTATTCTAAAATTATCTACTTAGCTAATCAACAATACTAACAAATGATTTTATTTCAGAGACAATACTAATCCAATGATTAAATTTCAGGAAAGAAACGTCGTTTTTTTCTTCAAACGAATCAACTTTTTGGGGCGAAACCGTTCAATGCACTTTTTTCTTCGACGCATTCGACAAACTTCGACGAACTTCGTCTTGCAATCGGTCGCGTGAAGCAATTGTAAAATATATCTACTTAGCAAATCAACAATACTAACGAATGATTTTATTTCAGGGACAATACTAACCCAATGATTAAATTTCAGGAAAGAAATGTCATTTTTTTCTTCAAACGAATCACCTTTTTTTTTGGCGAAACCGTTCAATGTACTTTTTTCTTCGACGCATTCGACAAACTTCGACGCGGTACTTCGTCTTGTAATCAGTCGCGTGAAACACTGTAAAAATGTGACATGAGTGTGTAAGCCATATTATGGCGCTTTTAGTTGGAAATAAAGTTTGAAATCAAAGTCTGGCAGTGTATTATTTTAAACGAGTAAATAACGTTAGTGTGCAAACTATGTAATAGTAGATATTACTGAGGGAAGATAAAAAAAATAAAGATTTGTTTACTGTACTTTGTCCGTGTCCTTTGTGGTTTTAATTTTAGCAACAATCGACGAAACTGACGCATGTCAACTTGTATATATCTGTTCTTAGAATATATGACATGAATGTGCAAGTCTAATTACATAATAATGATCATAATGAAATGCAGTTGAAAATAAAAGCTCGTCATTGTTTCATTGGTCTCATGTGTGTTTTTCTAGACAACTAATATTTTATTTTCAGGAACATCTCGTGGCAGCGAACAAAACACAACGTCCAAAATCACCTTCAGGGATGTTTTAGTCAGTCACAGACGTCGATTACTGAACCACATTTTTTTTAACGATTTCACCACTTTTTATGGTGTGCGAAATCAAGACGCACGAAGCTACCGATGGTAATTACAGCAGATACCACGCAGCCCTTTACAACCTCTAATTTCATTGGACCTGTATATCACGCAGCTCTATTGTTTTTGAGGTCTAGGGTCTACTGTTAGCCTTTGTTGTGTTGTTTGTTCTATTGTTTTCTCAGCAAATCATAGAAGACCTTGTAAGAACTGCGTACTACCCCAATTACAGGGTCATATTGTTATTGTGTTTGTGTTTGTGTTTGTGTTGTTGTCTTTCCATTTCAGCAAAACATTGGCCAATTCAATGAACCACCATTGAACGTTGGCAGAGATGGGACTGCACTGAAGAGAACGTCTTCGTAAGAACCATAATCTCAATTCTGACAGGTTGCGAGTTTCACGATGTTTCGAGCTACCTTTGATTATTACTAAGCAGGACCAATACTTCACAGCCACGGCCGACCAGAGGCAAACACCAGATAAACAATACAAGGAAAACATTGAAACAGAGACAATGAACGTAGGAAGTATCCTTTTAGTATTGCTGTGACATGTCATATAAGGGGGGCATTGGAAGAGGATAAAGCCCGGACCAAAATCTGTGGCTTCAATGGGATTCAAACCCGACCTCTTTGTTACTGCTACGATGTTCTCAGTACTAACTCAGTTGACATGTTACATAAGGGGCAAGAAAAGAAGAGAGGTAAAAGCCCGGACCAAAATATGTGGCTTCAATGGGATTCAAACCCGACCTCTTTGTTACTGCTGCGCTGTTCTCAGCACCAACTCAGTTGACATGTTACATAAGGGGGCAAGAGAAGAAGAGAGGTAAAAGCCCGGACCAAAATCTGTGGCTTCAATGGGATTCAAACCCGACCTCTTTGTTACTGCTACGATGTTCTCAGTACTAACTCAGTTGACATGTTCCATAAGGGGCAAGAAACGAAGAGAGGTAAAAGCCCAGACCAAAATCTGTGGCTTCAATGGGATTCAAACCCGACCTCTTTGTTGCTGCTGCGCTGTTCTCAGTACCAACTCAGTTGACATGTTACATAAGGGGCAAGAGAAGAAGAAAGGTAAAAGCCCGGACCAAAATCTGTGGCTTCAATGGGATTCAAACCCGACCTCTTTGTTACTGCTACGATGTTCTCAGTACTAACTGAGTTGACATGTTACATAAGGGGGCAAGAGAAGAAGAGAGGTAAAAGCCCGGACCAAAATCTGTGGCTTAAATGGGATTCAAACCCGACCTCTTTGTTACTGCTACGATGTTCTTAGTACTAACTCAGTTGACATGTTAGATAAGGGGGCAAGAAAAGAAGAGAGGTAAAAGCCCGGACCAAAATCTGTGGTTTCAATGGGATTCAAACCCGACCTCCTTGTTACTGCTACAATTTTCTTCTCAGTACTAACTCAGTTGACATGTTACATAAGGGGGATACAGAAGAAGAGAGGTAAAAGCCCGGACCAAAATCTGTGGCTTCACATGATGGGATTCAAACCCGACCTCTTTGTTACTGCTACGATGTTCTCAGTACTAACTGAGTTGACATGTTACATAAGGGGGCAAGAGAAGAAGAGAGGTAAAAGCCCGGACCAAAATCTGTGGCTTCAATGGGATTCAAACCCGACCTCTTTGTTACTGCTACGATGTTCTTAGTACTAACTCAGTTGACATGTTAGATAAGGGGGCAAGAAAAGAAGAGAGGTAAAAGCCCGGACCAAAATCTGTGGTTTCAATGGGATTCAAACCCGACCTCCTTGTTACTGCTACAATGTTCTTCTCAGTACTAACTCAGTTGACATGTTACATAAGGGGGATACAGAAGAAGAGAGGTAAAAGCCCGGACCAAAATCTGTGGCTTCACATGATGCGATTCAAACCCGACATCTTTGTTACTGCTACGATGTTCTCAGTACTAACTGAGTTGACATGTTACATAAGGGGGCAAGAGAAGAAGAGAGGTAAAAGCCCGGACCAAAATCTGTGGCTTCAATGGGATTCAAACCCGACCTCCTTGTTACTGCTACGATGTTCTTCTCAGTACTAACTCAGTTGACATGTTACATAAGGGGGATACAGGAGAAGAGAGGTAAAAGCCCGGACCAAAATCTGTGGCTTCCATGGGATTCAAACCCGACCTCTTTGTTACTGCTACGATGTTCTTAGTACTAACTCAGTTGACATGTTAAATAAGGGGGCAAGAAAAGAAGAGAGGTAAAAGCCCGGACCAAAATCTGTGGCTTAAATGGGATTCAAACCCGACCTCTTTGTTACTGCTACGATGTTCTTAGTACTAACTGAGTTGACATGTTACATAAGGGGGATACAGAAGAAGAGAGGTAAAAGCCCGGACCAAAATCTGTGGCTTCAATGGGATTCAAACCCGACCTCTTTGTTACTGCTACGATGTTCTCAGTACTAACTCAGTTGACATGTTACATAAGGGGGATAGAGAAGAAGAGAGATAAAAGCCCGGACCAAAATCTGTGGCTTCAATGGGATTTAAACCCGACCTCTTTGTTACTGCTACGATGTTCTTAGTACTAACTGAGTCGACATGTTACATAAGGGGGCAAGAGAAGAAGAGAGGTAAAAGCGCGGACCAAAATCTGTGGCTTCAATGGGATTCAAACCCGACCTCCTTGTTACTGTTACGATGTTCTCAGTACTAACTCAGTTGACATGTTACATAAGGGGGATACAGAAGAAGAGAGGTAAAAGCCCGGACCAAAATCTGTGGCTTAAATGGGATTCAAACCCGACCTCTTTGTTACTGCTACGATGTTCTTAGTACTAACTCAGTTGACATGTTACGTAGGGGGGATACAGAAGAAGAGAGGTAAAAGCCCGGACCAAAATCTGTGGCTTCAGTGGGATTCAAACCCGACCTCCTTGTTACTGTTACGATGTTCTCAGTACTAACTCAGTTGACATGTTACATAAGGGGCAAGAAAAGAAGAGAGGTAAAAGCCCGGACCAAAATCTGTGGCTTCAATGGGATTCAAACCCGACCTCCTTGTTACTGTTACGATGTTCCTCTCAGTACTGACTCAGTTGACATGTTACATAAGGGGGCAAGAGAAGAAGAGAGGTAAAAGCCCGGACCAAAATCTGTGGCTTCAATGGGATTCAAACCCGACCTCCTTGTTACTGTTACGATGTTTTCAGTACTAACTCAGTTGACATGTTACATAAGGGGCAAGAAAAGAAGAGAGGTAAAAGTCCGGACCAAAATCTGTGGCTTCAATGGGATTCAAACCCGACCTCCTTGTTACTGTTACGATGTTCCTCTCAGTACTGACTCAGTTGACATGTTACATAAGGGGGCAAGAGAAGAAGAGAGGTAAAAGCCCGGACCAAAATCTGTGGCTTCAATGGGATTCAAACCCGACCTCCTTGTTACTGTTAGTCCCGCTTAGCTTTGTTAATGTTTAAATATTCTCCATACTAACTGTGGCATGGTCTGTTCTTGTGTCCCCCATATTTTCTTTCCACCTATGCAGGAAAATGTGGGACGCCAGTTCGAGGAAACATAACGTCTGAATTTGGAATGTGGCGCAGGATAAATCAAGTGGCCGAGGATATCTTTCACACTTAATGTTAGAGAAATCACAGGTACATGCTACCCTGATACCCTGATAGGCTACGTTTGGAACCAGTGATGATTTCGGACTCCATTACAAAAATTAAAGGAGGGGAGTGAGTAAATGGGGGAGGGGGGAGGGGGGAGGGGGGAGGGGGGCCCGGAGTGAAAATGTTAGAGAGTTAAACACAAAACCAATGCTGCCTTTCGGGGTAATTTTTTGGACCGTTCGAAACAGTTTTAGGGTATTAACTGATTTTCCATTTCTTTTTTTTATATTTTCTTCTCCATTCAGGTTCCGAATCAGTAGATGTTCCGGACATACTTCGTACATCACAGTGCTATTCCTGTTGATGACCGGCTGTCACTTGCTCTCAGTGCTACTTCAGATTTTGTACGTGAAGATCAGTGATTCTTAGTTTGTGTCCTAATAAACCCGTTATGCGATGGTTTAACCGATAATATGTGTGGACATTTTACTCACTTCTCGAATTTTTCTGCGCAACTCATTAAAATATCCGCGCGTTTTATCTGTGAACCCTTTCACTCCCAGAGTCAATTATGGAGACATATACTGCAATTCAAACTTGTGAGTCTGTGAACGAAATCCTATGGTGTGACCATTCAAATGAAACCTCTTCAGCAGTACTTTTGCATGATGCCATTTGTTTATCAATATTTTACAAAATGGAATTTGGGATTTTTCTTGAATTTTCAGTTTTGGCGCTCTAAGGGGTAAAAAGGGTCAAACCACCCAATAAGGTGTATGTAGTGTGAATCTGTAAACACTTTAGCTAATTTACTTCACTTTTTCTCTAGCCCTCTTACAGAGAGCAGGAGCATGGGCTCCGGCAGAGAGAGAGATCTACCTCCAAAACATCATCCATCAACGTCCATCAAGTCCCCATTTACAGAAACACCTTGCTACAGGTTTCTTCAAGGGGTAAGCAATCAATTCTCTTTTGATTCCACAAATGCTCATCATCCAATTTTCACTGCCTAGAGTGTAGAAAAAGGATAGTAGTGAATTTATAGGGAATCCTGACAAAATACTGGGGGCAGCTGATGGACTCGACACTTCTCTCTTTTTTGATCCCACAAATGCTCAAAATCCAATTTCGTTACAAATGACTTGTCATGTGTCGATGAAACCAGCGAAATCGTTGACTGGAATAGATCATATATAATTATTCAATCAAATTCAATTATATAGAAACACCACATAGGGAAGTATAAAATCACAAAATAAAATCCCCCTTAAAGAGTCCCCATGAAAAATACTTCACGACAATGACAAAACACAACAGAGATGAATGACCCACTCTTTGCCTTCACACACAAGAGAAGAACTGTGGAAGTTATAATAACGCGTGACACAGTTAGTGGAGCCTGCGTGACCGCTAGTGGCGCCTGGTTCTGATAGTGTCGAGTCTAATTTGTCGAGAATCGAAAAAAAAATGGGCTGCAAAACGAATAAGTGATGATAATTCCAACAATCGCATACTTATTTTACGTTCTTTGTATTTGATTTGTTTTCCTTTACAATCACTCCGCCCAGAAAATCACTTTCAGATTGTAAAGGACAAACCTCGTTGTTGTTTTCTAGGGATCACGTTTGATGTTACCGTCCTGTTACCGTCATAAACCGTACTTGCTGTGCATCTGAGAGTGGAATCAGAAAACCAAGCTGCTGGACTTAAAATGCTGAACATGCAGAGTCGTTCACTCAAGCTTCAAGGTGGTTTGTTAAACCGCAGAGACACCTTTGGCAACATTGCCTTAAGAACTTCCCAAGACTAATGATGGAACACTCAATGAACCAAAGCTAAATATATGACGAATCTGAATTAGGATCGTGAAAATGTATTTATTAGAAATTACAAAAAGGATCTTGACTCGTCTTGAAACCTCGGATTGGGGTTATTTAATCTGTATTTCGTTCAAAATTATAAGAACAAAGCTAATGATATAACTTTTAAAATGCCTTTTTCGCGAATTTTATATTTAATTTCTTTCCCGGGTGGTTCATATTTCGCAAACTGATTTCAGTAGTGCGAGAACATTGATCTTCACACTAAAGGTATAGTTTCAAGGGAAGTTTCTGTTTTTTACCAGTTATTTTGTCAACTTCAACTTAACGTTAACAATTCAACGCAAACATTTTTATTTTTTTAACACCTTTATTTCGTTTTTTTTTTTTCGAATAATTTTAGCTTGACTGTTTCGCTAGCTTTCTTTAATGGAATTTCTATGCAGCACAACAAGTATGTTTTGTTCACCACAACCTTTGAGAGTGGCTACTTCTGTCTGGAACTATCACAGACCATCTTTCTTGTACACAGGCTCGGTGTTGTGTACAATGAGTTCCACTGAAAGATTCGTTTATTATACGAAAATGTTTTGAGTGTACGATTCAGCCTGAATAGAAATTTACGAGGTAATTTTTACCACAACGAAATGCAACATTAGAATGACTGTGTATTGACTTCTCTCTCATGGAAGTGTCAAGGAGGTGTTTTCCAATCCCCACCCACCCCACCCCAACCCGACCATTATCTGCTCTTCCCCTCAACTATACCCCTCCGATTCCCCACCCCACCATTACCACCATGGCAACGAACAGTACATAAACATGACACCATTATTTAATTGCTATTCTCTGTTGTTCATGAGATCATAATAAGTTAAAGGGATAATATAGCTCAAGGCAGATCTCCTTCAGTTGAAGGACTATGTGCAAAAGGTTCCTAGCTGTACTCTTCATGTATCTAACTTTAATAGGTAGGAACGTTTTGCACTGGCAGCCTTTCAATGATCTAATTGGCATATAATTTTGTCATAGATGCTTGTGGATTATCTACAGTACCAAGATATCAAAATAGAATTATAATTTGAGCTGGTATCATCCCTTTCTATTAATCTTAAGTGATTTCTAACTTCCTCACCTCAGAACCATTCTGAAATAATTCCCATTATCCCCTCCCTCCCTGACAACTCCTTGAGGTAGCACTCAGTCCACTTTTGCGATATGCATACATTAGTATGGCAAACGTCAGTCGCGGTGATCGAATATCAACAAATTTCAACTTTTTCTGATTCAAATTCATTATTTGCATTGGCCGAACGTGCATGCATAAATTATAAGTTTTGCATAAATTAATTGTGCATAAAATGAATTATAAGTAAAAAAGTTGTGATCCAATTGGATTATTTCCGTGGTCCGTCGGTAATATAAGGCAGTTGTCACTTACACAGGATTTCACAATGAACAATAAGTTTTGTATTTAGTCATTTTATATTGTTAGAAAGAAAAGAGCAAGGAAGGACAAGATTGGAGATGATGTTGAGGAATAACTTTAGAGAAATATTCTATTTTCTATGCACTTGCATTTCAACGAGATACCATAAAAGGAAACTGATTATGTCTGACATCTGGATAAACTGAGTTATGGCGATACCTTAGACGCCTTAAAAAGAATTGGCGCAACTTCGCTCTTTAGTTTTCTCCTGCAAACCACTCGTGTGTGAATGTGACTTCAACAGTTGACAAACATGCTGACAAACGGTTGGTAACAATCCTCGGTAGGAAAAAAGATGGCGACTGGTACATTTACCCATAATTCTTAGCGCGCAAAAACCTTAACAACGTTCATAAAAATGTACAGAAAAGTTATAAAATCTTCAAACCTAGTCTACACATTGTCCGTAGTACTGGAACAAATATTGTAAAAATTTGGCTTTCTTTGTGCCTTATGTGCTGTGTTAGGTCCGCAAGGTACTGTGGTAAAATGAACAGCCGCCATCTTTTTTCCTACGGTGGATTAAAACAACTTATTTGCGCCAACATTTTGTCCAACTGTTTTGTATTGGCAAACTCGCATTGGACGTGTGAACGTTTATGAAACACAAGTTGCTCACTTTCATCATCAAAATACCAAATCCCACAGACCCATCTCGAGATTTTGGCATCCCGGCCTGAAAATGACATTGAGTTTTCTGGACGTTTGTCGTGTGAAAAACGTTTTGAAGTTTGCCAAAACGAATTTGCTAACTTAAGTTTGCCGTGTGAAGGCGACTTCATGGAGCACTTTATGTATTTGTTGTTATCTTTAAGATTTACATTTTTGAGTGGCAGAATGTTTATTTTTTCATATCTCGAATTTTATTTTGTACACCATGATCAATTTCTTTTGAATTTTGTTTCACCGACTGGCTGAAAATAGATACAGAGAACTGAACAAAATAAAATTAGGTAATTGTACAGTTGTTTTACTTTCAAGTCAGGCAAATTGTTTTCGAACTTTCTGAAGGGAAATGACACAATTTTTCAAAATTCTTAGTAGGTTACCGATTTTCGGCTAGACTTGAAACATCTGTTTTCTTCCTGATAAGTTGCTTGTAATCTATGCTGATTCTAACATATGTAATCTAACAACGTAATAACCGCTAATGCAGGAAGATTTCTAGTTGTTCCAAGTCAACGCAAAATGCTAAGAAGTTAAGATTTCTTCAATTGACAATGATCAAATTTACGTGCGACTTGGTGCTAGACAAACGCAGACTGCGGACCGGTAGGAGTTAGACTGCAGTTGGATTTGGGGAACAGGATACAGGATTTATAGTGAGTTAGGATTAGGAGTTAGAATATCAAGGTTAGGAATACAGTAAGAGCGACAGTTAGGATTTCAGGGCTACAGTTACATTGGAGATCAGGATTAACCCGTTAGATCTTAGATTTAGGAGAAGTCTGTAGTCTGCATAATTGTCTTGCAACCGAGTTTCTGCTCACCGATTTAAAAAAAAGGCGTTTGGCACTGTTGTCAATAACCGGAAAAATAGGCTTGGACAGAAAATGTTAATGCTGAAACGAAATTAAATTAAAATTTTTGGTAAATTTTAGACTGAAATGTACAATTCCTTTTATCTGGCTAAGTTTCAGACTGTGTTATGAAATAAACAATTTTAAGAAAAGATTTTTTGACATTTTTGGCAAGCCAAGTTAAATCCTGACATACTGTCTTCAAAAACGTAAATCTGCTATATATTTTTTACGACTTGTACAACGAGTCGCATCTCTATAGTTTTACAGAGCAGGGTATAATGTAAATATTTAGTGGAATGTTTAGTCTTGTTTGTAATAAAATAAAAGATGTTGGCAGAATTAAAAATTTGTTAGTTTTGTTTCGTTTGTTTTGCAACCAAACCTGGGAAACGGGGCAATCTTCTTGAGCCACCCTGTAGCTGTCCAAACAAGGTCTGTGATTGGACAACGAACAATAGATAAATGACCAAACAGTGCTCCTATCCCTGAAAACAATGCAGCTACAGGTTATTGGGACCAATGACAATAGAGGTCTGGAAGAGGGGTGCTGGACTACTCACCTCTTTCTCTCCAGTGTTCGGGGATATGAAAATGAAGCCTCTTCCACCACAGGCAGCCCGTGCGTACCGTGTAACACGGTACGCCTGGGCGGTCTCCTAGTGGAAGATGCAATGAGCAATTTTGCCGGGATTTCAACTACGATTCCTGCATTGTGCAGGCTGTCTATCAATCCATCATATCTCGGTGTTATCATATAACAATCTATAACTTCCAGGGAGCACACACAACCCCTCTTCAATATCCAGTACCTTGATATGGTGATATGGTTGGGCGCATGCGTAAGGTATTGGCCATACCGTTGGGATGGTGTTGTGTGCTTCCTTGCAGAAATAAATATCTACATATCGTTCTTCAAATTTATAGTATATTGATCCAAGACAGTACATGCTTTAGATTGTAATAACATCCTGATTTGACGAGTAGACGGCCACAAACTCAGCGAGTGACTTTCCTTATTAGGTCCCCCTTTTTCCATTATCGGAGTCCCAGAGGCAGTTAGTCGGGGCGGAACGAGGTAAAAACCCAGTACAAAATTGGCGCGACAAAGGTTTTCTAGAACGGGCGAAGGAGCTTTTGTCGCGCCAATTTTTGCTCAGATCTAGGGGATTTTGACATTTTGAGGGAACCCTGAGTCAAATTCCCTACACCCGAGCAACTAATGAATGTCAAAATCTGGTCCCTAGGGTATATATCTGTTTCTTTGGTATTCAAATAATTACACCCAGATTCCCTACCCTGGGGGGGCATCGAGCAATGTGAAAATCCTTACCCTGGTGACATCCATCTACGCATAATCCTCTGGTTAGTGTGGAAGTGTTCGGTTCCTTACACACACATATATACTATATATAGTATATATAGTATATACTGAAACAGTGGATAGCATTGTTGGCGCGCTCTGATTGGCTACTGAAACTCAGGATATCCACCACTACCCACCTCCACGTCGGTGAATTAACAATTATTGGATGAGGTTGAGCATGATAGCGATAATTATCAAGGCCAAAGTTTGTGTTATCTGCCGAAGCCGAAGGCTGAGGCGGATAACACAAACTGAGGCCTTGATAATTATCGCTATCATGCGAAAACCGAATCCAATAATGGTTTTATTATGCATATTCCTGAGCTGCACTTGTAAAGACAAGAGCGCGCACAAAAAAGTGATCAATGCACAGTAGTCAACTTGTAAGTAAACAACTTACGTCACTTCTGCATGCATAAAACTATTGTCTGTAGGTATGACGTAACAGAAACAGCAAGCAATAATTAGCTGCGTGCTTATAGCCAATCAAAATCGAGCTAGTGACCCCAATGTATAATAATAGTTGTTAAATATTCCTTCACGATATTTACATGGATATAATGCAAGAGAAAATTGTCTATTTTCACATGCTCTCACACAACACGCGATTTCCCTTCGCTGAACAAGCAAAATACCTCCAGTAATGATGAGAGCTGTCTGATTTCTGTGGAATAAAGACCGTGTGGTCATGGGAACAGGAATGCAAATTATCTTATATTAGATTGATTACCATTGAGCACCCGTCCGGGTTATGTTTTCTTAAGTCATTTTCTCTTAATAATAATAATAATAATAATAATAATAATAATAATAATAATAATAATAATGATAATAATAATAAAATAAGCCCAGTCATTTTATTACACGCAGAGGAGTAAAAAGCCTCAAAAGGACTTTTTCACAGTATAGCCATATATAGTATAGCAGCAGACACCAGCAAAATCACCAAGATCGCAGAGATCAATTTCTTCGTTGTCAGGGTTTGTTAGGGTTCCTTTAAATTGTATTAGCTAAATTCAAGAGAAAATGATCTGCATGTAAGAGAACAGAACCGCATGCCCCATGATAATTATTTTAATCTAATATTAGCTTGGGCACATGCTGTTAATTATAAGGTTTTTTGTATTCTCGCTTCCATGAACGCACGGCCTCTACTTAACAAAGATCAGATATTTTGCTTGTACAGCGAAGGAAAATCGCGTGTTGTGTTTGAGGCTGTGAAAGACAACAAACCCGCAAACTCTAAAATTATTATGCTGATAGTGTAGATACATAGATTGTAAGTGTCATCAAGAGAAAATAATATTCTCTCTTCGTGTCATTGTATGATATTTTTCTGAAGATATATAATCTGACATTGCATGATGTTTCATGTGACGTTTTGTCAGTGCTTTCGAAGGTAAGTCTTGTTATGGATAGCGTGACGGTGATACCAAGCTACAACCCAGAAGTTTTGCGACACCGTAACCTCTTTACCCAAAAATTGTCTTTGTGCTCGCCTCCCCCTCCCCACCCCCAATACAATGTTGAATTTTATGCATATAGCCAAGCCGCAATGTTTCAACTTTGTATTGGGGGGGGGGGGGGGGGGGGAACCTGGAAATGGAACGATAGTTTTTCTCTTCGAAAGACTTTGTGAATGCGTAGTCTTTTCTTTTTAAGTGTCCCAAGGTGTTTTGTCCACAGTTGTAGGTCACATGGAACAGTTTTACGAAAAGGATTATGGACTCGAGAAAATCCATGTGCTGCATCTATTTATCCTTGTAGTTTTATATGGTCAAGTGACGCCACGAGAAATATAACCTAAAAATCCTTTAAGCTTCACCCTGATTATCACAGTTGGTTAAAGATCTGCAAGATTGTCTTCTGATCTTTCCCTAGGCTGCTTACAATTAAGGAAAAATGTCCGGAAATTTTGGTTGAAAATGCGTCCAACGACATTACATCGTTCAACAGCGTATTCAACGTTCAACAGTATTTAAAACATGCAATCGTTCAACGTACCAGATGTAGAAAATCCAACAAAATTAACAAAAGAGCTGCAAAATCACGAGCTAAGTCCGCTAGATAAACGTGGCGTTACACGGTGAATCCATTCGCTGTAGACGCCTAAATCGAATAAATGTGACTTTGTACAATGATACCCGAAATACGTGACCTCAAATAATTGAACACAATCGTAAACCGCATGCGCGAATTCCGACATCCGAAAATTTTGAATCTTCTCCGCTTATCCATAGCACAGGCGAACCAACACATGCACAGGATCCGGCCCGGAATAGTGTGCTGCCTCGCTTGGGCGCGCCAACATTATGCAAATAAAAGTATCTATATATCTGCTTGAGGACAATGTTAAGCCAACATCACTCAACAAAAACCACAAGGAAAACTATTTCAAAGTAGCCGTGTTCTTAAAACTGTAGGGTTCAACGATTTATTTCAGGATCTGAAGGCAAGGCACATCCAAGACTGAATCAGGTACATTTTTATTCCTTTACAAATCGTCTTGTTTTGGGGTCTGTTTTCAAGTTCTTGATATTAATTTCACTGATAACTTAATGAAGAGTTATCGCGCGATTTAAACTGAAGCCCTAAAAAATAATGTCTCGGTGATGTGTAAAACGGTTCTAAAATGGCCATCTTAAACAAACAGTTGGTAGAGACATTAACCACTGTGTTCTACTGTAAACGGCAAACGGCAGCTTTAATACATGCACTTGATTATCTTTACTTTTTCTCGAATCGTTAAATAAATCCACCGGAAAAATCGAAAATAATTCGCATGATAAACGCGAAACTATACTCTATTTCACGTAGAAACGGCAAACTGTAGGCGGCAAAAGTTGGATTTTTGCCGTTCGCGGGAAAAACAAACGTGATGCTAATCTCTCTAAATATAATATTTCAATAAAACGAAAAGCTGCAACAGTTGCGACTCTTTTCCACTTTCATGATGGCGACACTAAATTGCGCCGAAACAATCGAAGCGCTAATGTTTTCTTTAATATCTATAAAATGATCGAATAAAGCTTGTTCATAATTGTTGAAACACTTTTTGGAACTTTTTGGGACAAAACGAGCTTGCTTTATACAATATTTTATACAATATGTGAAGTTTCTAAGATGATCTGTTTACTTTTGAACAAAGAAATATTTTTCTCATTCCTGACACTCTTTAGTATATCAGAACACTTCCGGCGCTTTCAAAGGAGGTTTCTTGAGGGCTGTGAACTCTTCTCTCTGAGACTCTATGTAGATCCTGTCCTACCCGAGTCCATTTTCTGTAGTAATTAGGCAAACTGCATACCGACATAACTATGGAAGATATTTACATAAACATTCCAGTAGATTTCTCTCAGGCAGGCTTTGTAACTCTAAACGGACCGATTTGTTTTGTAATTGGTTAAAAAAAGACTCCAACTTCCCTGGTATCTTTCTGTACCGTTCGGGCTTTACAGATCACCTTCGATACAGTGCAACACTGCTTTCACAAATGAACTGTCTGAGATCGCTCCACTTTCAGTACAGGAATGCGTTGACCGCTGAAACAAATAAAGCGAGTAAACGTTTAGAGGGATCCATACACATGTTACCATTTTCCTTTAGGGTTAATTTCTTCAATTTGGTAAAGTTTAATGCATTTAGGATTAACGTTTTGATTGCTGTTTGGTTGAAGGAATTTTCGCCTTTTCGCTGGTTCCCAACTGTTTGTGTTTGCTTGTGCCAGCGAGGGCGAGTGTGTTCGCTTAACTTCGTTCAGAATTGTGTTAATTGATGATCATTATATATCTATAGTTTCATCACCAAGTTTGGTTCGTACAAAAACTGTTGTTTAATCCTTTAATCTCCTAATAGTACCCTCAAAAAAAAGTCTGGCAATTCAATTTGGAAAATTAACATTGAAAAAATGACAAACAGCACAGATGGAAATACCTTTCAGAGATTATCCAGACACGCAAGTGTTAGAACAATTAGCATAGAGCGATTTTACTTCATCTGTGAAACACTATCTAACAATTAGTGTGTGATAGTCCAAATTAAACAAAAAGAAACAATGGAATTATAGTCTAATAGTGCGTACTATTCTACTAACTATTTCACAGATGAAGTAAAATCACTCTAACAAGGCAAATATAATACTATGAGAATCACTATCAAGCTAATATAAGCAACTGATTATAACTTGAATATCCCTATAGAGAGCCCATAAATTGACTTCGGCCGAATAAATTAAAGAGTCAGGTAATCATTGTAGATTTCCTAAGTCCAGTGCTACTCAAAAAGGACAGCAGAGATTATACACAAACTAATTCGAGATTATACACAAACTAATTAAATTACTTATAAGCATCACAAAAAAAGAAGACAGCTGCTAGCGCTATGTTGTTGTTAATACCAGAAACCCATAAGTGGGTTGAAACGTGCAACTGTCTCTTGTACGCTTCAAAACAAGCTTCCGATTATTCAATTTGCTAAGAAATTGTTACAGCCATATTTGGAAAATCGAGATAAAAATATTAACCAATCAATTCGCTAGAACAACTTGCTTCCAATCTCGAGGGACCGAGGGGTTTCCAAATATGGTACTAAGCAAAAACTGAATATTCGGAAGCTGTGAATGCGCGTTACACGTTTCAACCCACTTATGGGTTTCTGTTAATACATAATTTCGAATTTCCATTTTTTCGCCCATACAGACTTTGTATTTGCTACCTGTATTAAATGGTCACCTCTATTAAGCGGTCGCGGCCACACTTTAGCAGCAGTACCATCCCATATCTGTTTGTCTTTGTTATTTTTTACCTGCATTAAGCGGCCATTTATACTTGAGTACAATGCTACTCATGCAGGACAACCGACAGCGGACACACCTTTCGAGATTATACCATTATACCCTTCAAATGAACTAAATTACTTAGCGTCACAAAAAAGACAGCCATATCAGCTATGTAATTTCGAATTGATGATTTGATCTTTGCGCTCGAGAAAAAAATGATACATGTTTATTCTATTTGACGAAGTATATGTATGTTATTCAGCCTTATTCAGCCGTTAGCGTGTGCAAAATTCAAAATAAGTTTTACTCTTAAACCTAGACTTGTCCAAGTGACGACAACCACAAAATATTCGCGCAAACGTTTTCTCTTAAAAAGATTACAAAGATTAAAAAGATTTCAAACAAATCGTTCATCCGCAAAATTAAACTTTCCCAAAATGATTATGGTTGCAGTCACTTGGACAAGTCTAGGTATGTCTGGAGACCTCGACCGGGGAGGTATTAAGACTAGATATGTCCCGTTTGTCCCTTTTGTCCTGATAGTCCTCGTTTTGTCCTTATTGACCTTAAAATATCCCTAGTGTCCTTATTTTGTCCTTTTTGTCCTTGTTTTTTTTTTTTCTTTTAAGGTAAACATTTCGTTAAAGGTCTTTATATGTGTTCAGATTTCGAGCTGTTAACATGGTTAAACGAGTGTGTCGCGATTGCCCAATTCCGGGATGCGGAGCAAAATACCTCGTGAAATTAGCTAACCATCTCACTGATGTGCATCAACTGGATCACCTTCAGCGAAGAAAGTACCTGCAAGAGGCCAAACTGCAACCCAAGGTAAAAGTGGTTATCTATCATGAAACGGAGAACAGCAAAGACTCGAGAGTATGTTCCACAAGTAAAACATATCCATCAACTCAACAAGAAGAAAAAAGCGTTGTTTATAATCTATCTATACCTAGGAGAGCAAAGGGTTTATTGAAAACAGGAACAGGAGGTGTTGGAAAAGCAACCAAAACCGCCAAATGTCGTAAAAGAACAACACATTCACCTCCTCGATGGTTTATTTTGTAAAGTGTATACATAATACGGTGACTGTAAGAAACGCCAACTATACACGTGACGTGGATGTACCCTTCCTGTACCCCTCCTGTACCCCTCCTGTACCCTTTCTGTACCCCTATCATTTGATCACAACAGTAAATACGGGAATCTGGTTACTTTTTTTTTTTTATATATGATCAAGGATTTGCGAAAACAACCTCGAATATTAAATTTCTTGGATGATAAACTGGGCACTTATAGTGAATTCGCGGAACGTCCGTAAAGTTATTTCATTCTAACATTTTGTTATCAAACAAAACACAAATCAATTCATTAGGATTTTGCCGCGTAACCGCGCCTTTATCGAAATATATAAAAGAAACACCCCATCAGCTCAGTATAGTTTAGTGTGTTGTCAGAACTTGTGCAGTTAAGATCACTGACGATGTGGAGCGACTATCAACAAGGGAATGGGTATTCCGAAGAAAGCGAAAGTTCGCAAGAAAGCGAACAGTCATCTCAAGGCTCTCAATCTAGCGAAGAAATGGGATCTTCCCAAGAAGAGAAAGAGCAGATAGATCCTTGGTCGCGTATTCAAGATGAAGCTTTTAGTCGCCACGAAGCCGAGTTCAACGCTTTGATAAATGAATACGAGCAAAACGGAGATTCACACAACGTGGCTCGCATTAAAGCTGAAAATGCCTTGCTTCCTGTTTATAGAAAGGAACTGAGAAAAATACTCTTAGAGAATCTACAATGGATGCGTGCTATGAAGAAAGATTCGACCTTTCGAAAAGTTATTCAAACCCAGCAAGAGTTAAAAGACACAGAGGGATTTGATTGGCTCGAATCGACAGAACTTGCCATCGATAAGCGAAAATTCTTACTCAATCGATTGTTTGTCAAACAAGCTCTTCCCGATGAATAAGACTAAATCAACTCTGTTCCTTTCCATCTAAGCTTTTAAATTGTCTGTATAATTATGAACTTGTTTGTTATCAATAAAAATAATTTTGAACTTAACAAAGTGTGGTTTTTATTGTTTTAGCGCGCGCGTGTAATTGGTTGCTTTGTTTATTTTTCCGAGGTGCTAATTTTTCATGCAAATTTAGTTCAGTGTAAGTTCGCATAATTAAAAGTTTGAACATTGAAGCTACCGGAAAAGAAATTAAAACTTAAAGTGGGTGATGGCTGAGAAACTGAAAATCGATATAGTCTAGCGATGAAGCGGCAATGAGAATGTTGCGGATCTTAGTAAAGTAAAGAGCGGTTTGTTATACTGTGCAATTTATTTGCTTCTAAACTTGAATGTTTCGGAACCCTCTTAATAGTTTCATTCGGTTATAATATCCACAGCTTTGATGGTCTAGTGGTTAAGACACTGCGTTGTGGCCGCAGTAACCCAGGTTCGAGTCCTGGTCAAGGCATGTTGTTTTACTCTATTTGTCTGTAAAGTTATCTGTGTCAGTTGTGTTTTGTTTTGAAGTGAGTTGGGATAGAGCGGGCAAGTTTGGGCAAACCTATTGTTTTGAAATGGGTGCGGAAGGTAATTATGTACATATCAATGATTTACCTAGGCACTATCCCTAGTCATTTATTAACACAAAAGGTATAGGCAGTTGATAATACATATTAATAAGTTACCTATACCAAACTACGTCATCACCTAGGCACCTAGGCACCTAGATACCTAGGCACCTAGGCCGTAAAACGGCGTAAAATGACCCTAGACTACTACTCATTATAAATCAAAGGCTCCCATGAGCCAACTCGCATACATGGAACGCTCTTGTTATGCTTAGTGGATGTCGGACCGGGAGGCACGAAACGCGAGCAACGAGCACATAGCGCGAGGCACGCCGGCGATGGGAGGTCAAAGGAAAAAAATAAGCCCCTATAGACACACTGTTGTCCTGGCTCTTTCGCCCTCCACACACCACAAAAACAGACAGATAAGTATCGGACAGATAACAAACCAGTAGCTATTTTAAAATATGCTGGGCCGGGTTGTTCAAGGCACGATTAAACGAACCCAGGATTAGCATCGATTTTGAATCCAGTTAAACAACTCAACAATGAAAAGTTTTTAAAGTTTTCTGCCCTTGAGTTTCGACTTTAACTTTCCTTCACTACTGGCTATAAATTACCTTTTGAAAACATTTAAAAACAGAGAAATAAAATCCTCGGTTAACTTTTAATCCGGGATTAGCGTTAATCGGCTTTCGAACAACCGGGCCTTGGAGATTCAAACATCTCAGGGGTCAATTTAATAAAACTTTTGGTAGTTTCTTGGTGTTGCGGATGGTGTGATCACCAAATGACGTAAAACAAAAGATTCAATAGACACTGAACAATACCCACACCACAACACAAAAGCTAACCAACAATGGCTTCCGTAACACCAAGAAACACCCAAACTTTTACACTTGTAATTTACAAGTGTAGCTATTGTTTTCAACCTCTGAAACAATGGCTACGCTTGTAAATTACTCTTGTAAAAGTTTCATTGAATTGACCCAAGGGAAAAGGAAATTGGTTCGAAAAATCGGGAGTTCGAAAAATCGAAGGTGGTATTGATTGAAATCAAATCCAAGGGAAACGAGTTTTGGTTCGAATAATTGGGAGTTTTGAAAAATCGAGTATTCGAAAAATCGCCGGGATTCCGCTGTATCTCTAGAATCGTGTAGAACCCATAGATCCCATATAACCCATAGATGGTATAGAACTCATAGATCCTATATAACCCATAGATGGTATAGAACTCGTAGATCCTACATAACCCATAGATCAGTATAGAACCCATAGATCCTATAGAGCACATAGATCGTATAGAACCCATAAATCCTATAGAACTCAATAGATCGTGTAGAACCCATAGATCCCATATAACCCATAGATGGTATAGAACCCACAGATCCTTAATAGAACCCATAGATCGTGTACAACCGATACATCGGTGTGGAACTTATAGATCCTAAAGAACCCACAGATCGTGTAGAACCCATAGATCCTATATAACCAGAAGCTCATAACAGAGAATCGATTAACTAATGTCCGATGCTAAGGATTTTTAGAAAACGCGGGGAGCCAATCAGAATTTACTTCCTAATATGGAGTCGTAAAAGAAGCCTACTTCCACGCTCCTACAACACTTGCGCATGTTGAATTGCAGGAAAAGCTTTTATCTTGTTTCATACAAGCTGCCACTACAAAAGTCAATAATTGCACTTTGAACAGTATAAAGTTGACATTTTGGTCGAGTCTCAGAACTGCAAACGGCCATTGACTCCTTTTGGAGAAAAGAAGGCCGATTATGCCGAACTAGAGGAAGCGGAGGAAAGGAGAAATTGTATGCACCGTGGAAAAACTTTACCGGCAGAGTTAGGACTTCTAATAATCCTCAGCATGGCTTTGAACATATAGGGGGACGTTGCACGCTTGTACGTGATAAGCTTCTGATATAACCCATAAATCCTATAAGAACCCATAGATCGTATAGAACCCATAGGTCCTATACAAGCCATATATCGTATAGAGCCCATGGATCATGCATGTGTAGAACTTATAGATCCTATATCCTATATCCTTATCGCCGATAACCTTTTCGGTTCCAAGAGTTGTGGCTCTTCCTTGTAACGTTCCCTAGTTTAATCATGTTCATATCTAATGATGACAGTCGGGATAAATTAATATCGGGAGATTGTAGGTACCACGAGTATTGCATTATTTTATGGTTTTGTATCTGTTGTTAAATACAATGAATTATATACTGGCTATTGTATTGAACTCACTCAGTCACAGACTCCTCGGGGACCGTGATTTGAGTAATATTATAATAAAGAGAGTCGGCAATACCGGAAGTTGATTACTTTCTAAAAAATCATCTTCCCTGTGGCTTCAGCTCTTGTCTGTAATAACGGGGTGTCCGTAATAACGAGGATTCGGCAAGGGTAGGAGTTGACTCTTAGTGGCAATTTGTTCCTGTCTCTGCTTCTCTGCTGCTCTGCCGTGAATCTCCGAATAAATTCATTAGAGGTAGACCACCAAAGGAACCTTCTTTCCACGATTTTTGTCTTGTGTGAGTGCAATTTCAAAAGTTATTACGGGGACTTCAGTCGAAATCGAGTTTCAACGGAGAATATATTAGAAATTGCAAAACGAGCAGGAGTGGAGACGTCGGTTCGTCGATTTGGTTGTTGAACCTGGTTTCTCGTGCAAACAAAACCGACTCTTCTTCGAATCGTGTCTGTGTGACTGATGACAACGATATTGGGATATATGCAGAAAACGACACTAAACTTCATGGCGCATTACCTGCGGGTGCCTATAATTTTGAAAATAATCTATTTGTTTAATAAAAGATTGATTGATTGATTGATTGATTGATTGATTGATTGACTTGTCGCAAAAACATTAGATATTGCCTCAAGGTATGATAATTTTAATGGGTAATGTTTGAATGTTCTTTCTGCAATGGATCTTGACCCATCTTATTACACTCTCTGATTAATGATGTGTCCACATTAGAACTTCGATGAATATTGCACGCCCTTATATACAAACGCTTTCCGGCTTAGAAGCGATCTGGTTTTTATGCGAATTCTTTTGACTTAGTAATCTTTTCTCTGCTTTTGCCATGGGTAGTAAATTATATTTCATTTACAATAGAAGCCTTATCACACCAAGCACTTACGTCATCCACGCGCCTCTTCATTCTTCGTATACTGTTTCTTAAATTTGTAGTAATCACAGATTAGAGGAGTGCGTTCGATGCCGGGGGGAAGTCTGAGCACGGGAACAAAAGCGAGGCCTGGAGTGGGTACCAGATTTCGGCCGAGAGGTGTCCCTGAAAAATGTGCGGGGCGTCTAATTTGGCGTTGACTAAAATCTCAAAAAATGATAGCCGGTTCATTGCCGGAAGTTCTGAATCTCGCATTGATTACTAGCTACTTTCCTCCATTCGTACGTCCATCATTTTGTGATTAATTTGTTTAGAATATCTACGTACAAAACTATGCTTTCATCAGGCTTCCAATTGAAGTCATCACAACTCTTCGGGGTCAAATTGCACTTCGGAGTTTAATAGCACTTATGCTTGACAGTCAAGTTGCTGCCCAACGAAGTCGTTATCTGTGTCGTCATGCAAGGATCCTCCGCGCTCTGGACCGCATTCCATTTTCTTTGAAAGGTGGCTGACATTACCGCAAATCTTTGCGAGTAAGACTCGGTTTTGCTATACATCTCTGGCGATCTGGCAGTGATTCCTGTGTCAATGTTCAATTCAATTGGATCCTAGATCAAGCTAGCACTAGATGAAATTTGTATTTTTCATGGGGAAAGCTTCAAGTGATTATTCTTCGGCTTGTTAACTGAAAGAAGTTCATGGTTTCAAAACAAGGTAATGTAACCTACCGAACTTTTTCTGCGGTATGTGCTTCCCTTACAGTACAATGTACGTTTGCTCTTGTAGCCTTGACCTCTTTTTTCGTCCTTTTTCACCTGGAGGTTGGTGTGTTGATTTCACCATTATTGGCATGTTGGTTTCTATGTAGGAAAGGTTTAGCTTTGCTCTCTGAAACGACTCTTTGCTGTTTATAATTCTTTTGTCGCGCTGGGCCCAGCTTTTTTACAGATTTTAGTTTTCGTCATTGCAGGATTTTAATTTTGTAGATCCCAGCTTAGCAGAGAGAGTTGTAGCTTGAAAAGAAAGAAGCTATTCAATTTTTAGAGAGTTGAGATTTGTCTCAGTTAAGGCTGTGATTTAAACATCCATTCGCTTCGCGGAAAGCTGAGTGGAGCTCGATGTTTTTCAGGATTCTTCCTTTTCCTAACGTAAGTGATTCAGAATTAACAAAGTACAGACACATTTGACATGTTATGTCGAAAGGTGGGGACAATGTGGGTCACTGATAAAACACCAACTATGATTGGACGATTCAATCTTCTGACAGAGAATTTGGCGCGAAACAGTTCTGCAAATGCACTGTAACTGTGATTGGCTAAAATCTCGAAAGGACTGCGGTTTTAGCAACCGTTCGTGGGGAGGAACGTTGCGTAACGACACAGTTGGCCAACTAGTGCGTGTTGGGGCAGGCATGATATCCAGCCGGAAATCTTATTTATTGATTAAATTGAAATAGAAAATGTTTTTTATTAAACCTATTCTAGGTCGCTATACGAAGAACCATTAAAACTACAGCATCGATACATGTCGACATGGTCTACGGCAGGATAAGCAGAACAGGACTCAAACGTCTTTTTTCTGCCGCTGTAATACTTGGAGTAGTGTGGTGTTGCTGGGCTTCCTTGATGGTTTTTATCTCGTTAAAGCGCATGCGCGCGAAACGAGATATAGGAGTCAGTAGAATATGGGGACAAAAGTTGTTAACAAATTTTTGTGGACTTTTGTCCGGGGGGGTTAGTTGTTTCTTCTTTATAGAAGCTATATTAGGGCATTGAGGATATGGTTGGTTAAACCGGTTAGGATTTCAAGAAGGGCGTCACATACTGCTCCTAAAATTTTTGGGGAGCACCCCCGGACCTATTGTTAATTTCCCTTGGGTATCGGGATGTCAAAACTTGTGATGAACTTGTCATATCTCACATTACGTTACCGCAAAGGTATTAAGTTCTTCTTAAGTTTCGATATCTCACGTTACCTATCAGTTTCAATCATTTGTCGTAAAGCCATTTAAGCTGCCTTGCGTTTTTTTTTTTTGGCAAACGCAGTTTGAGAATTTCACGGTGTATTTTTACGAATGGAGACGTTTTAAGAAAGTTAAATGGGACGGGAAAGTTTGTGTTTTAATATGAGCGATATGGCAAAGCAAAATTGCGTTTGTTCAATTTTGATTCATTGCTATTACGGTTTGATTATGCAATAGTATGGGAAAGACGTCATAGTTTTGTTAATTTAGCTACCGTGCACAAGGATATTTTGCGGGTCGCGGAGACAGCTAAAATTTCTGCTGGAAGGAAATGTTTGCGGATTTCTGGTGAAGTATAAATAAAATCCAAGGCATCGGTATTAAACTGCAATTTTACTTCCTGACCGGAGGTTGTATAGTTCCCATAGTTATGGTTGCTGTTCTGGCGCCAATATGAACATAAACAACGAGAAAACTAGTGAGTGAATTATTGTACCTTGTTGTAAAAACGTATCAGTATTATGATAACAGTCTCTGGTTCTTTTGAGGACATGTCTGGAGTTGAATCGGGAATACAAATGACTGTTGTGCCGGTCGTCTAGGAGTTCACTGTTATGAGAGTTACGAGTTATGAGAGTTCACCGTTCTGTAAAATGAGGACCGGATGGCGGCGGATGGCGGATGGCGGACGGCGGATATTAAAATGCGGATAACAAAATGCGGATGATAAAATGCGGATGAAAAAAAAAACAGAAAAATAATTCCTTACGATTTTTACCAAAAAAACAAAAAACAAAGAAAGAAAAGAAGCAGAAATAACTTTAAAATGTCACGAAACAAAAACACGAAACATAAACTTTATTGTCCAAACTGTCTTCAAGTTCCACTTCATGCCTCACTCAACCCTAGTTGGAAAATATATGAATGTTGCGTTTCGAGTTTGACCGATTGTGCAGTCTGCACGTGTTTGAGGATGGAGTCCGACGAGTGTGACGATTACGGGCTTTTAAAATCTGTGTTTAGGAAACGGTAAGTTAGTAGAGTTCTTAAATTCGATTTAACTTCACCTGTTACTTTGCTTCACAAACAATCTTTTCTGACTTTTTATTCGTGTTTGTATCTGGTTCGTTGAAGAGTCAGGAAGGTGATGCAATTGAGTGTTTTTATCATAGATATGTTAAAAGGGTTAATTACTACACTAGTTTCCGTTATGGATATCTTTGGAATGCATGTATTCAGATAAGACCTTTTTGAGTGTTCCACTGTCACGATCATTCATTCCTGTGTTATCCTTTGTGAAAGCAAGAGCAACAATTCCGACCGCCATTACTGTGTCGATCCAGAACTGTTGGCATGTGATGCTTGTCTTGATGCTTGTGGTGCAGTGTGTTTTGGGGAATTCTTCCATGCCAAGTTTCCTCCTTTTATTGCTAGTCAATATTTGAACATTAACCAGCTCGAACTGCTTACAATCAGGTCAGCGTATACGCACTGAACAATCAACGTTCAACGAACGCCTTCATGCAGCGTTGTCTACGTGAAATTTGGTTGTTGCTGTCTCTTAACAATATCCGTTTATCTGCGCGTTACATTAGCGGGAAGTCATAGTCTAACGTTTTAGCGGATGCGTTGAGTCGTTCTCACTTAGACTCCTCTTACTCAGACTATTTGCAGCATGCCGTAGCTACCTTGAACCTTACCCAAGTATTTCCTAGCGACTCTATGTTCGTTTTTAATGTATATTAAGTAGCTACTTCCATTTATTTTCATAGATCCTTATTAAGTTTATTGATTTTTCTTTCTTTCAATCTGTTTTTCAATTTTATCTCGCAGATCACATCGACGCTTTGCAGCAGTATTTAGGAACTATCCAGGTCCATGCTTTTTGCGACTCCACAAAGCGCTCTATGAGATGCTATATGCGAACATATTTATTGTTTTGCCAATATTTCGATTTCTTGCCTTTCCCAGTTTCCAAATCCGTTTATTTGCTTTATTTAGTTTTTTTTGTCACGTTCTTTAACGTCATACCGTTCGATCGTTAATTATTTGAGCATTATTTCACATATTAACCGTTCGTGTGGTGCCAGTTTTGCCTTTCTTGACGATTTAATATGACGTTTATCTTGCCAAACGAGCGGTGCGTCGGATCTTGGGTGATTGTGTCGCACGAAAAGAACCGATCACTGTTGAGATCCTTTTACAATTGTCCCGTCTTTTCGATTTAGATAATCATTTGCACGTCTGCATGCGTGCTTTATTTTTAGTAGCCTTCTTTTCTTTTTTACGTATCTCTAATTTAGTAGTCTGAAATTGGCGATTTCCAGGCGTGTTTTTTGACACTATCTAGCATGACTTTCACACCGCAAGGGGTTTTGTTGCGCATCACGCGCACTAAGACACTCCAGTTTCGGGAGCGGGTTTTAGAAATTCCCTTGCCGTTTATTCCCGGTTCGCCCCTTTGTCCTGTCACCGCGCTTAGGCAGTATTTAGCTAGTGTACAATTGTCGCCCTCTTCACCATTATTCGTTTGTCAATCTCGGGGATCGTACAGGCCTATCTTGGCTCACCAGTATAATGCTCTTTCAGCCATTAGGTTTAATCCCGCACAGTATTCCTCACACAGTATTCCTCGCACAGTTTTCGTCGCGGAGGCGCTACATTTGCTTTTTGTAATCGAGCGCCTACAGCTTTTATTAAATCGCATGGCGATTAGAAGAGTGACGCATATTTAATCTATCTCACTCTTTCCAACGAAAATAACTTTAAAATTCTCCATTCTATCACAACCAGACTCTCTCCCACATCGTAACTTCTTCTTCTCAAACCCTTTTTTTATTCTTTTTCCCCTTTGGGTTTGGCGGTTTATTGAATAAACATACGTTTAACCCCATCTACTGAGTCTGTTTGTGGTAGTAATTGAGTGTTTTTATCATAGATATGTTAAAAGGGTTAATTACTACACTAGTTTCCGTTATGGATATCTTTGGAATGCATGTATTCAGATAAGACCTTTTTGAGCGTTCCACTGTCATGATCATTCATTCCTGTGTTATCCTTTGTGAAAGCAAGAGCAACCCCCCCCCCCACCCCTCACCCGGTTTAGGGTGTTGTTTCTTGTGCAGTATCAATTTGAATAAACATAGTTCAACATCCGTTTAACCCCATCTACTGAGTCTGTTTGTGGTAGTAATTGATAAGAAAAAGTGCGTGTGCTATAGCTTTGAAGTTGTTAACTATTTTCCTCTCGTATGTTATTGTGTTTGGCCATTTATAATCGCCAAAACGGGAATCTGAATAACTGGTTATATATATTTAAAGTTAACTTGGTCAGGGGTGAAAGAGTTTTGTTTCCTAAGTACTAGAAAATCATACTTTTCATACTTTTCACGTTTTTTAAATTTGGCTTTCTTTACATGTAGTATTTTATCTATTAAACATATGATACATATATTAATTTGAGAATATCAGTATTATAAAAGTGACAGGCCAAACACGACTCCCGCTAGTTGCATAATGTATAAAGAAACCTCTAGAATAGCTTTCCCAAGAAGGTCTACGAGATATTTGTTTCCCTTTGATCACCAAAATAGAGATGTGACAAATGCTCGATGTATTGTATGACTCTTTTATCTTTGGGATATAAATCTCTTTAATGACAGGAGGTCAGTTTACATGCTGTGCACACTCACTGCCATTTATAGAATTATTGTTTCCAGTCTATGCCTTCGTTATGCTAGTTCTCTTGGCATATGTTGGAGCGTCTTTGGCTAACTTTTGTTGCAAGATAAGTAGTGATCGGCTGCAGTTTTTGTTAATTGTTATGAATATGCTTGGATCAGTCAATCTCTGAGGCTCGATTTCCGCCGCTTTCTCTCGTCCGGTCTCTGAGCCTCCAATCTCTCAGCCGGTGATTTAGTGTCTAAGTCTGCGGTGTGCAAGACTTGAGAGAAAGTGGATCTTTATCACGGATGTAAGTGTCCAAGATCAAAGTCTGAAGCTGCCGTATCTCTACTGGAATAATGACTTCTTGCAGTTTATGTTTTAGCTCCTTGTTTTATTCTGTTTTTGAGTAGTGTTTCTTGGAGCTTGAACAACCTCCTGATCCGTTGTTTCATAATGGCGTTCGGGATTGCATCCCGACATGGCTTGTACAGATATGGTGATCTGTTTTGAAAATCTCACGGATGCTAGTGAATTCTTACGTTTTTCCACAGTTTATTTTTTAGTATTTATCAAATTATTATCCTCAAGCTGTAAACTGCGCATTGTAAATTGGCGTAGAAATAATGGCAAAGTCCTGGGTCGGCGTCATCTAATTACCATTTTGTAAATTCAAATCTCTAAAAATAAACTCACAAACGCAACTTTGAAATCAATAAATATTTTACCATAAAACTGTTCAAAAGTGTTGAATAAATTGGATATTATATTTCGTTATTACAAAACATTGACATTCGAAGAGTGTGAGGTCACCTTCGCATTTCTCCTGGTCTTCAGATGCCAGAGTTTTATCCAGTTGGTCTAAAAGCCAGTCTTGGCTAGATAAATAAACTTGTTCAGCCGAATGGAGGTTACGATAAAAATCGCGACATTCGCGAAGAATATTTTTATCGGAAGTCACGATTGAATTGTTGGCACGCAACTCTGAAATTGAGTCGCGTGTTTGTCGCTGATTTTCAAGCTGGTAGAAATACTCCCGGGAAATACTTGGTCGGTTTTTCCCCCAGCTTTATCCACTGTTTTTTACTGCGAATGATGGCGTTTTTAGGAGATCTTTGATCTCCGCCAAACGCGTGTGATCATCTGTTGTATTTAAATTACCACGAGACAGGACTTCTCACGCTTACGCTCACGGCATCGGTAATAGGGGGTGGCCGGCAGTTTCTGGAGAAGGGTCGCACGGAGGTTCATTTTTTTGTTTTGTAGTGCAAATTAGGACCTTTGTTATTTAAACCTCACTGGGATTACAAAATTTAAATAAGAAAGGAAAAACGAAATGAGTTCTGGTAGTTGTAGTCAAATGACGCTATCGTGCAAATGGCCTATTGTGGTTACAGGGGGAGTGTCGTTGCTGGTTGCTGTAGTGGGGGTCGGGAGGCCTCTGGTGTCCCCCCTCCGGGCACTGGAGCCTCGCGGTTCGCCTCGCGGCGTTTCGCCTTCGGGGAGTCTTTAACAACGCGCTCGGAAGACTGGCACCGGTAGCATAGTATTGGCTGGCCAGTGTACTTAAAAAAATAACTCGAGCCCTTGAGTGACTTATTTGCGTGGCACTGCCTTTTGTTAACGTGTGAATTCTACGACACGGATGCCGTTCTCGATGTGCGCGTAGCTTTGAAGCAAAGCCGGCGGACTGCTCGCGCTTTGAGGTCGCCGTATTGTTCCACGAGTTGTAGCAGGTTTTCATCGGGGAATTCAACGGGAATGAAGCATGACACGTGTAGTGCTTTTTGCCGTAAAAGGCGTAAAGGGATAACGCGGCTTTCGCAGTCAAAGCCCGATGCCGCCAACCGCGTGGCCGATTCTGTCCCAACGATTTCTTCCTTAAAGTTCGGTAACGACTGCGCTATACTGAGCGAGTCAAGATCCAGGTTTTCCTCCACTATCAAGCGGACAGTAAGTTCTAGTGTGGGCGAACGGCTGGTGTGTGGTACGCGCGGCCATCTCCACGTAACGCGAGGGCGAGAAAACTCGCGAGACCAAAACCCAAATTGAAAAGCACGCACTCACCAAAGCGAAGACAGATGGTTACAAGACGCTTTCTTGCTTGTGGTGAAAAAACGGCACCAAATCTTGTGAAAAAAAGCTCTCCTTAGTCGTCGAAGTTGAGGATTATTCTGGCTTTTGGTCTTGAAAAAGTGGAGCACTGATGAGAAAAGATCCCCCAATGCTGTACAGAGAAGTTGTTAGCAGAGGGGCACGGGTTCCCCTCCTTTTGCAAAAAAAAAAAAAAAAAATAATGATGATGATAAGGCCCAGCCTATAACATTTTCTAAACACGTCTATTGTATAACCAAATAATAGGACCCCATTTTAGTTACTAGCGTGAAAATGTGAATAACTTCTGTAAAAATGCAAGGACCACTAGAACAAACAGTGGCAATATATAGCTGGACCGTTACTTGTTTATTAGCCTATCGTGTGCCAGCAATTTATCTTAGCCCATTTTAAATATTGTAACCGTTTGTTTCCATCTTCACTAAGCTTTCCTAGCCCCTGATGAAGGTTAGTTTTGTCTAACCGAAATATCGGGCATATCTTATTAAAAGAAATCGAACAAATTTGCTGTCTGATCAGCCTTTTATGTTAAAGTTGTTTTTTTTTTGAAAATGTAAAGCCCATTTCGTGAACATAAATTTCTATTGGCTAATATGCATCATGTGATGTTTTCATGTACGTATTTTAAGTAGACTTAATCTAAAGGTGCGCTACAACGGCATCTTTACCATATTCACTATCAATTCTTCTATTTTGTTTTTATTAACCACACGTTCTAACGCTTTAACGAGATGGCTTTAAGAGCCCTTTGATCTACAAGTCGGTTCTGTCTTCTAGGAATCCACGGGATTTGAAAAGACTCCAGACAGAGCTGGCGAACGAAGCAAGGGTTTTCGCAACGGCCGTATTGGTGCGGAGAAACAGGCAAACGAACAAAGATACGAAGGCAACGCAACTTCCTACAACAGCCAAATCGCCGATTAATTTATTTCAACATAACAAAACCAACGAAGATACGAAGGCAACGCAACTTCCCACAACACAAACACACAGTACATCCTTCATTAACAAGCACAAATCAACTCTTGTCACCAGCACAACTTGTGGACAACACTACTTTCTTCTTATTCTTGTCTCCTCGGCGCCTTCTAATGAGCAAAGAAGGAAAGACATCCGCCGAACTTGGGGGGTTGACACTGCTATAAAACCTCGACGGAAGACTGTCTTTCTTGTTGCTCAAACGCCAATACAAAGCGAGTCCGAATCATTGTTAAGAGAAAATGACGTTTTCGGAGATTTAGTGCGAGCGGACTATTTTGAGGATTACTGGAATCAGACCCTCAAGATACAAATGGGCTTTGAATGGGCTGCAAGATACTGCAATTTCTCCTATCTTCTAAAAGCCGACGACGATAGTTTTGTTAACCCCAAAGGGTTAATTTCCCTTTTGACCGAGCCTAAGACGCCTCAAGAAAAGCTGTACATGGGACAACTTTACACAAATAATAAGCCATTAAGAGGAGGGAAATGGAAAGTTTCCTACGAAGAGTATAACAAGACAGACTACCCGGATTTTTGCCCTGGTTTTGGAATTGTCTTGTCAAGTGATGTTGTGCATTTGTTTGTAGATTTATTTGAAATTGTACCAAAGTTCAGACTTGACGATGTTTACATTGGCATGCTCGCCGAGAAAGCTGGTGTAAAACCTGTGAACAATCCCGGAGTTACTATTAGTGAACCTTCTCACGGCTGTGTTCCAAACAAACAATTTTTGGTATGGCATGGCGTAACCGGAGAATGTCTATTTAAACTTTTTAAAGACATATAGAAAGCAACAACAAACTCACCGTTTTATAGATCTATACACACGGACACGCCACGTAGACACGCACCCCTCCTTACTTTTTGCGAAACAACTAATCAA